>VYZQ01050064.1:0-20964 GCA_013400655.1 Mystacornis crossleyi
CCAACCCAGATGTTCTGTGAATTCTGTGAATGTGGGCAAAACTTTCTCTTTTAAGAAAAAAAGGTAATGAGTATTGAAGTTCGGAGTAACAAAAAAAAAAAAGAATTGCGCTCTGTACCTGATTTTACTTAGTTTTTAATTGATTATGGAAGTATTTTGGTCCTTGTATATCCCAATACCATGAGACATTCTCATTTTGCTGTATCTTATAACAATTTTACTTTTATTGGATACCCATTTTCAGCATGCTATACACGAATACATGACGTATGAATAGTCACCCTAACTCACAGAGCCTATGCTGCATCTGCAGAGGTATAAGTTTGTTGAGCTGGACAAAAGTAGAAGCCAAGTCTCAGGCTCCTACAGGGCTCTGTGATGCAGAAAAGTTCCTTTCTTGCTGAAAAACTTTCCAAGGTGTGCCACGTTGGTGAGTTTGCCCATGCACAGCTCAAAGACACAGAATCCCAATTTCCTTTATTGAAGTAAGGTTTTCCATTTGTTTTTATAAAGCATATGTCTTCATGTCAGAGGGGATGTATGTACCTGAGATACCTTTTTTATTAAAAGATTTTACATATTGAGATCATAATTTGGAGGGGAAGGAGTAGGTTAAAGGCAGCCACTAACCTAAATATTTAAGGCATATCCCTTCATCTAATGAAGAGCAATATATTGGGTTTAAATGGCTCTGTACCTGGAAGGTCCTGTAACCCAGTACGGACGTACATCGGGTTGCTTTTTGCCTTCCTTATTAGACCTGCTCTCATTTTCAGCTCAGAGCTCTAACTTTCACGAGCAAGAACAAGGGGCCAAACTACAGCTGAAGGTCAGAATGGCTCAGGGCTACTCTGGACATATGTCTCACCCTCTCACTTAACCTGGCTTTTTGGCACTGAGAGAAAAAGAAAGGACCTCCCTGACTTGTGCAAACATCAGATACCTTCTCTCCATACCTTGCTTTCCCAGGTGATACAGTCATCACATTTAGCTCAGGTGTTAGTTGTGCAGAAGATACCTGAGGTTCAAAAATGTTATTTCACACAAAGCAGATTCCATGTGAATGGTTATCTCAGATCAATTCAGGTATAAAGGTGGAAAACTTTGGTGGGTACAGATCTGGTACACCTCTCTGGGGACCAAAGCTCACTGGATATGACCCAGCCCTGCTCTGGAAGTAACTGAGCTGAGACAGAGCTGAGCCTGTAGTATGGTGCTCAAGATAGCAAACACCCACTGTTCACATGGGGGTAAAGCACACAGACGTTGTGGAAACAACACTGATGGACTGATGGAGTCTCCTCCAGATTTAGCTAGAATGAACTCTCTTGTCTGCTCCATGTTCTTCTTTAGAAGTCCAAACAAACCTTAATACCATGGCAGACATCTTTGGAAGTGCAATGTCAAAGTGAATTCTCAGGGATACATTTTCAAGAGATGTGTGAACAGGTCTCTGAATAGCTATTGGCGTACAGCGCTTTTGTCAGGGTAATGTCCTTGAAAGAAGAATAGACACTCTGTGGATTAAGAGAAAAATAGTTTTTGATAGAAAGAAAGAAAGCTCACCAGCAGAACTGTGATGACCTGGCAAAAGACCCCTCTTGTCTCCATCTCTTGTTTTTCTTCTGAGAAGATAAAAATAATTTTTAAGAACAGAAGGGGGAGGGAAGACCACAACCAAGGCACCAGCAGTCAGCATCCTTTTATTCGGTGTTATAACCTTTCTTACAACATGCCAAACAGGAGAGCATTCACAGTGACCAATTCCTTCCACAAAGCTCTCTTCCAACACAGGAAAGCATGTACAAAACCTGGAGTCAGTAGGGAAAGTAATCTAGATCAAGTGATTACTAACAGTGATGGGAATTCAAGTGATTTTCCCCAGACCCCACAGTCACAGAAGGAGCAGCACAGAAGCAGACAGGCACTGCAGCAGGAGAGAAACAGCCCTGTGGGAGAGGGACCTTCGAAGGCAAGGAAGCCAAAGAGAAACCATGGTGCTGTACTGTGCCTTCTTACTGCCCTCACAGTAATGCAGCAGCTGGATCTTGCAGGGGAGGGAGAGCCTGTTTCCAGCCCATTCATTCCCCTCCTAGGTGTATCCCTATCTGCTGTCATCCAGGATCAATATTTGCAAGCCTAAAAATGGCTCATTTAGAAACATATAAGAAAAACTGAGGAAGGGAGATGGGTGTGTCTTGAAATAATCGATAAGCATAAAGAAAAATAAAAGTCCAGCGTATGTGAAAGACTTCTGGCAGGTGCTTCACAGTTTAAAGGAGATAATAGGAATTGAATTCTAGTTGGATGCATTTAAAGTGGAAAAGTCACTGAAAAGGAACTGATAAATCTAATTGATTTTTTTCACAGCTCTTCCTACTTTTGTCTGAAGAGAGTGAAATGACTAGTACTCTACCCATATATCTAGAGAAAAAGGACATGTTTCCCAGCTTCAAATTAAGATATTATGGCAGGAACTCAATCAACCCAGTGAGGATGGAGAGAGAGAATATGGCTGGGAGGAGAAATCCAAGTCTTTCTATCAGTTATTCAGGTTCCAGTGCCTCAGTGCTCTTTGATAATTTTCTGAGACAGCAGTTCAGTCTCCAGGGTGCTAACTGTAAAAGTTACGAAGTCATCCTTATTTTCCTGACCATTAAGTTTTGAACTTAAGAATATGAAGCCATATTTCCAGTTTTACTTGCTACAGGTCTGCAAACCAGCTTTACAGAAGTTTGCAGAAGCAAACATGGATTAATGAAACAAGGCAGTAGTCAATGAAAGCAACAAATGGGTGGGCTCAGGAGGACTGATTTTTGAGAACCAATTAACGTGTGGACATGCCATCTGGGCTGTCAGCATGCAGGGTAGTTCACTACCTGCTGCCACTGCTGGCACTGCACCAAGAAGAATCAGAGCATCTGTCAGTCCCCAAGATCTGTAACAGAAAACTGCAGCACAGAGAACTTCAAAACAAGCCTTGAACATCAAAACTCTGGTAAATCCCTAGAAGAAAAAGCCTAGCGATAGTGTAGAAATAACCATGTTAAAAATAAATGTGGAATTGTTTCCTATGCAAAATAAAGTTGCACAAGCATGACCCTTTCTCTGTTTCTCATCAACTGCAGATGCAAACTCGTCTTGAAATTTCTTTTGATTATTTTAAATGACATCAAAATCACATGTTTTCTCTGTGAATATCTTAAAGTAAAACTTCAGATTTTCAGCTACAGGCTTCACTTTTCTCTCAGATTTCCCCCAGTTCATTTCAATAAGGTCAAGATTCTTTCCAAAGAGGTGCTGAATCAGTTAGGAAAAATTATATAGTATGAGCAAGCCATATCTCACTTAACTGCTAGTGATTGGCCTTCAAGGACTTCTTTATTGAAAAACAAACTTTCTCTAGCATTGCTGATTATTTAGCCAAAATGCAGGGAGGCAGATCACTATTCTGCCTCCCTTTTCCTGCTGAAAGAGATACAGTCTAGATGTGAACTACTGACAGATGTTGACACCATCAGTCTTAAAAGGGGAAAACTGATTTTGCAATCTCACAGTGAATCACACAGAAACAGCAAACTAACCAGGGCTACCTTGTGGTCTTGCGCACACTTGAAACCATTATTGTTTTCAGTGGACAGGTTTTTTGCAGGATGGGAAGTGTAAAATCAGGGGTCAGTGTCAAGAATTAGGATTTTAGTGCTTAGTCACTGTAATTTTCATTTCAGAAGAGATAATTTGACTTTTACTTGAAGACAGCTGTATTGCAAAAAAGCAGACAATTCAGAACTGTGTGAATAAATTAGAAAATAGATTAGCCAAATTACCATGTTTTCTCTTCTTTCTCCCATGCTTCATCATTCTGACCTTACTATCTGAAATATCCAACTTAACATCAGCATGTAAATATAAACTTAGAGCAAAAATCTAATTGGCATCGACTCTGAGTCAGCAACCAGGCCCAACTGCAATTTGTGCCTACATCTCAGATGAATGAACTTAGTGTTATGAAGAGTTTTTTTGCAGGTGCAGCATGGGACTTTCCCAGGGCCTGATCAAAATTATCGGATCCTTCTAAATTATTGGAAAATATCCTGTTAGCTACAATAAGCATTTGACTGAGTTATCAATGGAGAGGAATGGCTATACGTTT
Source organism: Mystacornis crossleyi (assembly GCA_013400655.1). Lineage (NCBI taxonomy): Eukaryota > Metazoa > Chordata > Aves > Passeriformes > Timaliidae > Mystacornis > Mystacornis crossleyi. The sequence goes on from VYZQ01050064.1 coordinate 4,154, forward strand.
GGATTAAAGTGATAATCAGTCTCTGCAATATTCGCTTCAGAGAATGAATCATAGAAAATAACAGCTTTCAGCTGAGGTGTTTATGTATGTCTTACGCATCAGCAGGCTTGATCATAGTGGAACTTTAATGAGACATTTGTGTAGAGCAGTTCAAATTGTCTAATTACAGACTTTTCTAGGAGCATCTTTTGTTCCCAGTGGGACCTGGCCTATTTTCAGAGTGGTCTGGTTGGAAAGAAAGGATTAGTTTACCTGTCTCCATTACTGAAAGCTAACACAACTTAAGGCAGTTCCCCTTCGTACTTGACAAGAAAATTCTCTCCAATTAGACATTAAGTTCAGCTTAATGTTTTGATTGTTGGACATCCAGAATGTGTTTGATTGAAGTTCAGCAATCAGAAGAGATGCAGCTGATGGAAGTTTGTGTGCTCACTAAAATTTCGAAAAAAAATTTGAAAACCTCTGTTATTCTCCAGGAAGAAAACTTCCAAGTTTTATCTGAATAGATTCTGCCATTTTATGTCTCCACACATAAAGACTTCATAGAGTGAAGCCACCATGTTGATGTAACTATCTTTCCTATACGCAAACTGTTGACTGTTTCATAAGCCACTAATTTTGCTGAGACTACTATAACTAGTCAGGCACCCACAAGAGAAGTTCCTGAGTAGAGAGCTGAGTGTGGAGTCTGGTAGCTGAACTCTGACTTGTATGTGGAAGACATGAGATGTCCTAAAATAGTATTCAAAATGGCCATCAACCCAAGATGGGCTTAGAAGAGGGAATGGTAGACCAAGAGATGCATGGAAGTCAAATTTCAACAAATGCTGCATGCCTGCTCTACAATGGCCCTTCTCCCACCAAAATGTTGGCCCTACGCTGGCAAGCCTAGGAAACTTTTGTGAAGATGTAGAAGTGAGATCTTACTGCTTGGTTTGCTCTAGCGCCCAGGCTTTTTCATCCATTTTGTCACTGCTGCTGGAGTTTTGGAAACAAATTCCAAACCTATTGTAAACTCCACTAATTATCAGCCTGAGGACAGAGATTTTACAGAGGACTAAACCCATCTTCTTGAGATCCTCTAAACAGCTGTCCTGAGTGAGGCTCTTTGAGCTCTCCTGGACCACAGGCTGCACCAGCACCTCCCTCTGAGTGGGACACCTCTTGGACTTCACAAACCCTTCAGGTGGCAATATTTGAAAGACCATTGCTGATGACAAGCCTTAGGATGATACCCCACAGGACATTCCTCAAGGTGCAGCACATGCCTGATGAGAAACACAAAGGGATTTGATGTATTTCACTGAACCCAAGGTAAAGTTTTGATAGGTACCTTTATGCATAAATAAAGATTTACACATCTCTGACTCTTTTACACCTTTATCTTTATGTATCTGTATCCTTTGCACTCCTACCCTTTCCCATCCCTGGTCTCAATGTAAATAATAAAAAATTGATTCCAACCTGATTTTCCTATCCATGCCTCATCTGTGTAGAGTAACAGAGTGAACCTTGTCACCGAGGTCCATTAAGGTTGTACTTTCATAAATTCCTATTAAAACCTACTTTTTGTTAATCACTTTGATGGTGATTCTTTAAGTGGCCAAAACCAGTCATTTGCAATGCAGGTCAAAATAACTTTTTTACATCAGTAAAATTTATGTCCAGTGTTGCCACTGTGAATTAGAAGAGAATCAGTTAAATCGCTGAAAACTTTATTATAATCTATTAACAATCTACTAATTCTTATGACTTTCATTCATCCAAAACCTTGTAGACTGGTATGATGGTAAAAAGTCATGGAAACCCTGGCATTGGCACAGATTGCACAACTGTGATAATAAACTTTTAAGCACCAGTAGCTGTTAAAAAAAAAAAAAACAAACAAACAAACAAAAAAAACCCCCACAACTGAATAGAAAATTGCATTAATGATAATGAAATCAGAAAGTTCAGAGTCAACTACAGTGTTTCAATCAGTTTGCAAAACAATATAGCATTAGATAATCAGTGCCTTATTTCTGATCTACTGAATGAAAGCTGATATCTGCCTAATTATTAAATTGACAGACATGTTTTCATACACAGCAGCATACTTTTACAAAAGGCCACTAGCTGATGTGCAAAGAATAGTAATACACTATTTTATAGCCAGAAGCTGTTTAGGTAAAGGAAGGAAATTCCTTATGTATTGGCTTTTAATATTCCTCTGAGGAGACCCAGAAACATCCATCTCTTCTTGACACGTATAGAGAAAAATAATCACTAAGAACATTTTCATTGTCACAGAAATCAGAAAACATTCTCTGCTAGACTTGATAGAGAACTAAATTCTAAAAGCAAGAGATTTAATGTGAAAATTCTCTATCCACTGCAGGACTCTGTACCATAAAAATCACCAGTTGTAATGTCCCAAGCACTTATTTTCAGATCATATGGAGTACTAAGTGATCTCAGAGATAAGCAGGAACAACATATGCCCTGATTTAATATGAAATATTTTAATTGTTCCAAGAAGAGGAGTAGGATGCCGATGTCACAGGCTTATTAAATATAGCCTTTACATTGAACAGGAGTACATTCATGCTTAGATAACGTAAGAGCTGTGTGGCAGATTACCAAATTGGGAAAAGCAGTTGGGCTCCTATCTCCCTCTGGATTGCCATGTCCTGTACATTCACAACCAGCTCTCCCTGTAGCCAGCACCTCCTCCAACATTCATTATGTCTTGTAACATGTTCATCACTTATCTGTTCACTTAGTCAGTCCCAGCAGGGGAAATATTTGCAGTAGGGTGTCTTCTGTAATAATCCAGCTAGTGTTTAGAGTCTGCAGACCACTTTTTCCCTTTGCTGCAGAAGTTCACTTGTGCGCGGGTGGAATTCATCTTACCCAAATATAGTCCACAGAAAGAAATAAGCACTGCTGGGCAAGATTTTTCTGCTCTATTTTAGGCGCTGACCTCAGGATGAGATTTCTGTCACCAAGCACCTATTTCTCTTCTCTGACAGTACAGTGAGCCTGTGATGACTCACTCAGATGTAGGAGTTTACAGCTGGTCTGATGAATCCAGCCTGGAGTCTCTTGAAGGTAAGGGCAAGACCTTGGACTGGAGGTAAACTCTTAGGAAAAGCAAATGTAAAAATCAGATGTGAGTAGCAGGCCAGAATGCTGAGGAAATAAACTACACCAGGACAGAGGCATGCACTTACCTGCTGTTGGTGGATTTTAAAACAGCCCTGATACAAAATGTTCTGTGATTCAGAAGTACCTGAGCTTGTACCTGCTACATTTAATCTTGTTCTGCTGTATGCTTTTGTGTGAGTTATTGTTACACATTGCTAAGTGGACAGCTTGGTGTGATTAACAAGGACTTGCTGAAATTTGATAGCTGCTAATAAAGATGAAATTCATTAATTTAAAAGGCAATAGCTATTCCTAAATAACAACTTATATAGATGGGAGATAAATGGAAGAGCATGTCATTGAACCTCAGAAACATAGGAGATGGACACTTTACCTGCCTGGTAAATTTATCTGATTGGGACTTCTCTCGCATCGCATTTGTAATGAGCAATATCTATGTCTCTAAAGAAAAAAAATTTTATACGTATATTGGAAAAACATGTAACTGCATATTTCAGTTTATTTATCAAACTATTATATTAAAAGGTGTTAATGCATCTATTGCAATAGAATTATTTGGGTTTGGGGTTTTTTTGGGGGGTGTCTGGGTGTTTGTTTGTTTGTTTTATTTTTAAATTTAAAAATCTCTAAAATTCCATTCTATAAAACTACAAAAATGTCTGCCTTTCATGTCTGTCAATTTTTCCAAAACATTTTTATGTAGACAGTGACATTCTCAGCACTCATCAAGGATATCACTAGTGCCAGCAACTAGAGCTGACTGCAGAGAAGTTATTCAAATGAGAAGTTTCTGCCACAGGTAAATAAAAAGGTATCTCAGCAATCCAACAACAGATTAGAAACTCCAAGAGTCTATTGGATCGGAAAAAGCTTTTGGACTAATATCCAAATCCAAACAGTAATGAAAAGTCTAGTATTCCTGAGAGGAAGAAAATGCTTGAGCTGCCTGTTCTGTAAGAACAAGGATGAGTACACACCCTGAATGGTAACATACACACTCTACCCAACAAACACATGGAATAGGAAACATTTCACACAAATTCAGCATCATATTCTATCATTAAAATCTGACTTCTGAGAACATGTAAGAGTTTCTTTAAAAAAAATGAGAAATCTTTGTGCAGATACTGTGCACCTTTGCCTTATTCCAAGGCACAAAACTGCTACGTTTTGGAAAGCAGAAGCTGAAATCACAGAGCTAGATTCCTCTTCCTCCAAAACTTCATTGCCAGTTCTATGAAACTTGAGGCATGGCACAGCATAAGTCTTTGCTTCAGAAAGCTGAAGTCTGAAATCACTGAAAAGTATTAAAAGTTATATTGACTAGTCTGTTGAATAGCTTAAAAATTTGCATCATTGCACACATGACCACCCATACATGACCACCAATTGATGTTCCAGTACTATTAGACAAAAACCTAATCTATTTCTTTTTATTTTGATCATGGCACTTTCTGCTCCAGCTGTACGATGAGCAGCACCATAAAATCAGTGAGTGTTGCACCCTGTTTTGTAGCTGAAGAATTTGGCCTCATTTTTAAAGGGCTTTCTGAAGGCTTCTTCAACTGCAGAAATTGACCCACTTTCCTCATAGTCAAAATATCTTGAGAGAGCCAGTATTTTTTTTGCCACAGTCACAATACACTTTGTAAGATATTTTTGCAAGGATTCAACTTTATTTCTCTAATTTTATGTTTGATGAGGGCATGGCACTCCAACTTGGTTCCTGAAGCTTTAAGATTGTTACAGTTGCTTATTCCAAACTGGACGATATTCTCAGAAATTTTGGGGATAACCTAAAATCAATTGATGTGATCTGCAGAGTTCTGAGTAAAACACTGGATTCATTTGCCTGCAGTTGCATTGAGTGCTCATTGCACAAGCATGACCATGATAGTGCATTCAGGTCTGTTCACTCAGCCATGGATGTCTGTAACTGAGGTTTCTTCAACGCTAATGAACATTGGTGTTCAATGCTTTAAGACTTGTTTCATTCAACTTTGTTTGATGCTTTTATTAACATTTAAATTTAGAGTACATGAAGCCTTGTAGTACAAAAATTGTCTCTTTTGACTACTAGTGAGTGAGTAGGGAAAAAAGAGCCATGCAGTATAAAACAAGTACATGAGGCTTTTATTTTTTTAAATCTTTGCACAGTTTTGTGCATTTATTTCACAAGCAAAGTGTCATCACTTTAAAGCCACCCACTTGCTCTCCTGTCTGTGTGTGCTTTCTAAAATGAAGTCTTCCCTGTTCGTCTTTGACACACACACCCATTTGACAATGACATTTTTTTTTTAATTTCCTTCCCTTTATTCCATGTTTTACTGGCAGTTAATCAAATTCCTGCTTACATTCTGTTTAAGAAAAAAAAATAAGATATGAGAGAGGAAAAGGGATAATAGAAAATGATGAAGGAAGAAAGAAATCAGATGGAAAAAGAAAAAAGAGGGAAAAAAGTAGTTTCATGAATAATTATTAAGATGTGAATGTAGCTGCATTTTCATCTCTTATGGGAAAAAAATACAATTCTATACATCATTTGTATAGAACATCACTCCAAGGATAGCACTCCAAGGCATGGAGGTGAATATTGATGTCACAATATTTTCTCTTAGAAAATTGAATTGAATGAATTCAGCACAGCGCAATATTGAAACATTCACTTTTAGTCACCTTTCATATTTCTGCTTAGCTGAAAAGAGAAAATTATGTTGTAGAGCTGAATCTAAATACAAGACAAATGTGTTTATTGCACTTGCTTTATAGATGTACAGGTAAACTACTTTGAATGCCCATGTAACAGAAAGCGATTTGTTTAAATGGAAAAGCTTTTGTGTTTTTTCTGTGAGACATGAAAATGTATCACTGAAGACATGATTATGCTGAAGTAAAGAGGTATTTGAAGCACATGAACATGCCACATCTCCTGAATGGGCAGGGTTCTTTTATGCATTTTCAAATATTCAATATTTCAGAGGTGCATCAAGTCCTAATTCATGTCCTTTTTTACTAATACTCTCCAAGAAGCAACACTTTTAAAGAAGCTTTTAGCTACAAGTGAAGCCTCACTGACTAAAAGCAGAAAGCATCTATGTGTTTTCATCAAGAGCTATGTTGAAAGTCCCCAGTTTTCATAAATTGAGGTATCTGTAATCGTGATCTGACCCCACTGACTCCTTGAGCTCACAGTGGGAAATAGAAGAGAGCAGAGAACTCAGCCCAGCTCTCAGCCATCTACAGCTTCAGCAGCCACAACCCTGTCAGCAAAAACTCACACCAGGAAAACTGCCTTGTAGAGAAATAGTATTATATACTCCGGTATAGTGCAATTCTAACACAGCTCTATTACTTTCAGGACTCAAAACCCTATCTTTGCAAGGTAGTTTACTTTAAACTCACTTGCACATCACAGTGATTATTCTGGGTTTTAGAAACCACAACCAAATATCAGCATTTGCACAAACACTTAGACACGTAAATGCAGTTTAAAATCCAGCTCTGAGACTTTTGCCAGTGGCTCACGTCAGCTGGTTCAGCTCTGTGCCAGCAGAAGTGTTAACTAGCTCCTCTGGGGGTGTGTATTAGCTGCTTTCAGGTCAGAGTGGTGCCTTTCCCAGGAGACACCCAGAGCAGTGCAGATTGTGTGCCAGCCTTCTTTCCCAGGCAGAAATCAATGCGAGTGATAATATGTTCCATTAATAAAGATAATGTCCAGAGACTTAATTCAAAATCAAATCATTAAAAATTATATTGATTTCTTTCTGAAAGAGAACAAGCCTGAGAAAGAGCTTCCAAACCCTACACTGTAATGCTCTCTTCTACCATATTCAAGATATTAATACAAATAGGATTTGCTACTATAGTGTCTATGTCAGAAGGTGAGAGGCCTGAAAATAACTCTTGTCTGAAGAAAGGGAGAAATAGGGTTTTTTGTTTTCAGTAATTCTGCAAAAATGACATCAACACTGTAGATTTAAACAGATTAAGAGCCAGCAGTGCAGCAAAACCAAGTATAGATAAATATTGAAAGTAATTTCTAGTTTTAAAGCTACCCCAGTGAAAAATTACCTGAGTTTTATGGACAGACTTTTTTTGAGAGGCATGTTCTTGACACATTTTGGGGACTGCATTGAGTAGCAATGTAGAAAGGGAAAAATTAGCAAGAACAAGCAGTAAGGTTCTTAATGAAGTATGTAAGGGAACTGGCAGCTGTCTTTGCAATGAAGAGAATGTGAATTGTTCCATAATTTTTCCTTCAAGAAACAAATATGCAGTGAAATAGGAATGACCACTGTTAGAAATAGTTTAGCTGTACTTCTAAACAATTTTAATCTGTGAATGTCGTGAAAAGATTATTTTGCTAGTTCAAGTTAGTCAGGAGGAAAGTGAGCCAGGAGGAATGTGAGACAGTTACTGGTTTATGTAGATGTGTAGTGGGTTATCCTTGTGTCGTGGTTTGACACTGGCACAATACCAGGCACCCACAAGAGTCGCTTGCTCACCCTCCCCTACCACAGCTGGGCAGAAGGAGGGAAAAGAGGAAAAAGGGTTAACAGAGGCTTCATGAGCAAGATAGGGAGAGCGGGAGAAATATTTCAAGGGCAAAATGGGCTCAGCCTTAGTTGCTACGTAAAATTTATTACTAACAGAATCAGAGGAGGGTAATGAGAAGTAAAATAAACCCTTAAAACACCTTCCCCCCCACTCCCCAGGCCCTCCCTCCTTCCCACCAACAGCACAGGGAGGGCAGGGCAGGGGGGTTTGGTCAGTCCATCACCAGGATTTTCTTCCACTGCTCCGGGAGAAGAGTCCTTCCCTGTGGGCTGCGGGGGTCCCTCCCTCACGAGACAGTTCTCCATGAACTTCCCAGCATGGGTCCACTCTCACGAGCAGCAGCCAAACCGCACCTGCTGCAGCGTGAGCCCCTCCCACGGGCACACAGCCCTCCCAAAACTGCTGCGCCGTGGGTCTCTCCCCACGGGGTGCAGTCCTCCAAGGACAGGCTGCTCCAGCCTGGAAGCAGGGCCCTCTCTCTCCACCAGCTCTCCCACTGGATCANTATGGTTATGGTTATGGTTATGGTTATGGTTATGGTTAGTTCCTCACATGCTGTTCCTGCTGCTGCTCAGGGAGAGGGGTTGTTCCCCTGCTCCAGCGTGGGGTCCCTTCCATGGGAGGCCGTTCTCCATGAACATCTCCAACGTGAGTCCATCACTTAGGCAACAGTCCTCCCTGAACTGCTGCAATGTGGGTCACTTCCATCTTGGAGCTGGCTGGCATTGGGTCTGTTGGACATGGGGAAAGCTGCTGGCAGCTTCTCACAGAAGCCACCCCTGTAGCTCCTCTGCTACCAAAACCTGGCCATAAAACCCCAACACAAACCCAAAGGCCACTTGATTTCCTTCTTTGACAAATACGTGGACAGAAACAAGGTAATATTCAATGAACACAATCTTCAAGAGAAGATGAAAGGACCTTCTTCCTCATTCTGTGAGACTGGAAAGCTAATGCACAACTTTCTGGTATTCTGTCTTGTTTAGTCTTCCATGTAATCAAGTGACTACAACTATTAACCTTAGTAATAAAAAGGAGTAACCTTAAGCTCAAATAAGACAGAAAAAAATATGGGAAAAAAAAAGGCAGAAAAAACTTAGGTAAGTTCAAGTTGTCCCTGTGAGCTGAGATTGCAACAGATGAACTTCAGAATTTCTTTGCCACCTAAATTATACTACATTTCTCTAAATGGCATTTCCTGACTCAGACTGACCCAGTGGAACTCACTCTGACATGCATCAAGAACCGAGTGGTGCAGTGTCGAGCAGTTCACAAGTATTGCTTTTGAGAATTATGGGGGACAGGTCAAAACAGAAACCTTGTAAAGAGGATGTGGCATATCCACTCTTTTTTAAAAATGGGTGGAGTAGGAAGGCAGAAATGCCAGAACATTAACCTTGTCAGGCTAGCTCTAACACTCAAAATACTGCAACAAAAATCTATTTTACAAGCCCCTAGAAAGCCAGCAACAACAGCATGAATTTCTCAAGGCCAACTGATGTCAAATAATACACTTTATGCTAAAATGAATCCAAAACACTCAAAAGAAATAGATGTCATATGCAGTATTTTTACTTTAAAGACCATGAAAACCTACTAATTTGACTCTTTTTAAAATCAGCTTGAGGAATGTCCTGTAGATGAGGGGTTCCCAGGCTCAGTCTCCTAAGCTAGTACTGCCATTAATAGCAAAAAGTCCCTGACTGCTCTCCTGAGCAGCATTCGGGTAAATACAAGGCATTTTGCTCTCTAACAGTAAGGGTTTTGAAGTAGCTTGAATACTCTCCTAGAGGTTTTTTTCTAAATGACTGCTCTAGCTAAAATTGTTAGAAGCTATATACAATTGCCTGAAAACCTAATGCCAAGAGCTATCAGTGTTCACTGTCAAACTAGAAGGATGTCCTTTGGCTTCCTGCAAAAATTCATCCCATTTCTGGCATTTCTCAGTATTTCCATTAATGACTCATACAAGAGCTGGGAGCACTCCTTATGAAATTTGTATACAATCTGAAGTTCAATGTGAGTTTCAAGCTCTACAGGTGTAGAATTAAAATTCATCAGCTGGAGGAGCAGTCTGAAATAAATAAGATGCAATTCAGCAAGGATGGGTTAAAAGGTAGGAATAGCTATCTGCACAAATAGAAGATGGAAAACCACTGGATGAAATTAAGTTTGGGAGAAAAGGTTCAGATCTGCAAATTGAAGAGTTTGCAGTGTCACACAGCTGTACTGTTTCTACCGACCTCCTTCTGGCATTTAGAAGCAGGTGGGTTTTATGCAAGATGTGGAGCAACCCTCACCTTCCCTCCAGCTTTGGCATGGTCTCAGCAGTAATCCTGTCTCTCATACAGAATATGATAATTAGAGAAAGATGGAAGCATTGGCATACAAATCAGAGAGTGACAGGATAATCAGAGCCCAAGGAAACATGGCTTGTCAGGGGCAGTTCAAAGAAATGCAGTTGTTTAGGCAAGAGAAGACTGACAGGAAACGACAATCTCGGGATGCATAAAAGGCTCTTGCAATTACTTTGAGAGCATTTCCCGGTGAGGAAATCTTCCAGGACTCTGTAACACTTTGTTTCTGGTAAACAAAGCAAGTATTCACCTAATACAGGCCTAATTTTGGGTACTGAGGGATCTACTTTGGGATCTATTCTCCTCACCCTAAATGCCTAAGCACAGTGTTTCTCACTATGGGTCACACTGAAAGGTGATGTACAGTTGGTTACAAAATACAAGTGTACATGCTCAGTTACAGGCAGGTAACAAAACAAGCTGGGGAAAAGTGAATTTTTTCAGTGGAATTCTGTATATGGAAAACATTTCTGCCTCACAATATGACTCACAGATTGTAAGTAAAGAGTGCACATAGTCTGCAAACTCTTAAAGGTTGGTGATGTAGCAGTGTAGTCAGCTGATGCCAGAAGCTGTCTTTGCAGGCCTCAAATCCATTTCAGTTTTGTACTTATTAAAACATATTGAATGAAAACTGAGAAGGGGAAGAGAGGGAGAATGAAATACATGGCAAGAATTCAACTACCAGGTGAGGTGGCTCAGACTGAGACCCACCAGCCTTTTTATGGCAGAGAAGCTCCAGGGAAAATGCTTTCCCTCAACACCTATGTCCAGCAGCACAGCCTTCTCACCTCCATTAACAGGCTTTTAAACACCTCATTCAAACAGAGACATCAGCTTGTCAGTGATTTATCTAGCTGGGGTTCTGAAATCCACCCTGTGTGGGTGGATTTTGCTTGCAATCATTTTCATGGTTCATCCATACCTGTTCCTCTTGATATTTTCTTGATCTTACCTTCTCAGTATTTTCTCCTGATCCATTTGCTTCTCTGCCCCTTTCATGGGTACAAGCTTTCATGTGAACAGCCAGCAACCATCACCCAGGTACTCCTTGCTGGTGCTTTGTGAGTAGACACCCTTGATATCCTCCAGAAAGGAGCCGAATTACTTAAAAGGGATCTTAAATAACTGAACCCAAATAGACACCCTTTTCTGAGGAATTGCTGTATGCGTATACTTTAAGGGCATGTTTTCTGGTGCTGGGGATGAAGGTGAGCCCGCCTGACAGCTGCATCTCTGTCTCTTTCCACGTCTATTGAGAAGGAACATCTTGTGACAATTGCATAGTAAAGAGAGTCGTGTCTCCATCCTGAGTTGTCTGCACTCTGCTAAGATATCTCCTGCCTTCACATTCAATTCATTTTGTGTAATTGAGCAGCATTTGTTTGTGCTTCCTCTTGCCCAAGCACCAGACAGTAGCTTTGCCTTCCATCTTTTGTGAAGAAAGCACTTGTGGTTTTGTAGATGATGTAGGCTTCTGGGGGAAAGATTAAAATTTTCCAGCAAAACAAAGAAGAACCTCTGACTGAAGCATTTAAATTCCAAGTGTTGAGAGAGGGAACAAAGTGTAAGCAGAAAAGAAAGTGCTTTTGCATTCCGGGTGCATTTCTCTGCAAACGCTCCTCATAACCCTGGGCTTGAATGGCAGCTGAGTAGCAGCCCTGCCTGCAGCAGTGGTTATTACCAGAGGCAAAAGATTTTGCTATAGCTCTCCATTTAACTTTTGCAAAAAACATTGTCAGTCACTATGAAGACATTAACAGAAGCATCAGAGAAGGTGCAGAATGTAAATATTTGTGTTGTGACTGTAAAACAGACAAAGAAAAAAGACCTAACCTCTCAAGTTCTTGGGGAGTGAACCTGAGAGCTGTGAACCCACTCGATGAGCTGCTCCCCGGATGTCTGTGTGCAGGCAGCTGCTTTCTTTAGCAGAACTGTATTAATCATAATGAAAGCCGATTATATTGCAGGCAATAAGGGGTATACTATCACAAAACTGTACACACATACAAAGATCAGTACCTTCCCCCATCACTTCCTAAAAAACCCACCTGCAGAAAGGCTCTCACCTGGCAATCTTTCAGGTGGGAGTCAGTCCACGCAGAGGCCTGCTATAAGAAAACACAAATTCTCTTGTAGAATGACCTAAAGGAATCTGGCAGCTGTGCTGTGCCCCAGAAAATCCATGCAAAAGCACCTGTCAGACTATTTGAGGGGAAAAGATTAGCATATCTGATAAACACATGGTAGGAGGGTGGTTTCCTCAAAGGCTGGTTAGCAATTTCTAATGACCTTTTCCCCTCTACATGAAGGTTGAGCTTGATGATCTTGAAAGTCTTCCAACCTTAATGATTCTATGATATGCCAGTTCAATAATTTGCATATTTAGCAGGAACACACGAGTTTAACTCAGCCTTGCAAGGAAAATGCCCCTCCCCTTCCACCACCTTGCCTGCACTACCCGTGGCAGAGCCTAGAAGTTGCATTTTACAAAACTGACAGGCTTCGCACTGTGCAGCCAGATGTCTAGCAATCCTAGAAGTCTGAGCTTGACTGAAACTTGCAGAAATTCACCTTCCATAAGTTTGCTGTGCAAGTATTTTGGGCTCAGAATCACTTGGGGACCGTCTTCATATTGCTGTCAAATTTAGGGGATATACTTGACACATGAAGCCAGACTCATATATCTTCCAAAAAGAATATTCCAGTGCAGACCAAAACTGTCATCATGGCAATAGATGAGTCACATTGGGGATCCTATGGGTTCAAACCTGTCCAACTTCCCAGGTCTCTTACCTGTAAGTCAGCAACTGAGAACAAGTATATACAAGAGCTGTTTGCTTCAGGAGGTAGCAAAATCTCCCCCACAGAAGATTTTTTTAAGGATAGGATAGACTCATCTTTGTCAGAAATGTTATAGGAAGAGCTGAGCTTGCTGCAAGGCAGGGCACAGACTACCTGACCCCTGCAAGCTTCTCTGAGCCATGCTGATTTTTTTCCAGGTCACTGGACAGAGCAGTGTCTGGTTCCATTTCAGATTTCTGGACACTGGTTACATCCTCTGCATTTGAAGCTCTTGAGATCCAGGCAGATTTTAAGCACATTCTTTCCAAAGCAAACCTTCAGAAAAGCGTGGACAGGTTAAGTGAGCAGTTCGCAGAGGAAAAGCTGTGTGCAACTCTTCAGAAAATCCTTGCATTAGCAGTGGAATAAACCGGTTCTACTTGCCAGGTACCTACAAATGGGAAAAATGCAAACAATTTAAATGGAAAGGTAGAGATGAGAAGGGAGAGAGGCCACAGGGTCAGCTGCCTCAAAAATGTATGAACATGTATCTGGCCACTTAGAGCAGGTCTGAGTCGGCTGAAGTACTCGGGTCTTTCACCCTAAATGTTCCTGTCTGAGAAGCAGCTCATTGTAACAAATCTCGTTTAAATGATGCAAAACTGAAAAATGTATGCCTCCTGAAGATGCAGCCTGCAGTGTACTCACAGAGCTGACAAATGAGGAAAATACCCAGGCCAATATGGCCCCCCAAGAGCAGCTCCCAAGTGTCACTTCAACCCTTTCTGGGGTCCCTCAGATGCAAGTTGAGAGCAGGACATTGGCTGGATAAAGTAATTTAGCCACTAAAGAGGTCTGCCATCTCTTTCTCGTACTAACAAGAAGCGGGCAGAAGTGAGACCTCATCCCAAGCCAGGTGGGCATGGATTTGTGTGATGGGAGTATACATGTGTTCATGTCTGCCGGTGAGATGCTTGCAGTTTGGTCAGACAAGAGGCCCAGTGAACTCAGTGGAGAAGTAGAAACCTCTCCATTAAAGGCCTTAAATAATTAGTTGAAATTGGACCATTCACTTTATTATAACAAATTTCCTCATTCGGTGTTAGAAGTAGTTGTTTCTTTACTGTTATATATAGAAAACCAGACTTCCTCCCTCAGCTAATTTTTATTAGCATACCAATTTTTCACCTTTCGGGTCCAGTTCTGATTACCTACACACTGATGATAACATTTGTGTAACAACACTGGCTCTAACAGCAATAGCTCTCTATTCACGGTGGTATAAGCAAGATAGGAATCTGGCTCTCAAAGCTCTATTTAAACTTGACCTGGATGATTCATGCCTTTGAGATCTCAAAATGAGATTATTGCAAAGTGCTTTATAGTGGGCTGCCAAAAGGGCTAATCCATTCCCTGAAGCTAATGCACAATACAGCACCTTGATTGTTATCAGAGGTGGGCAGGGAGGGATCTGCCTACTCACTACTTGTCTGTCAGCATTTTCTGCTTTTTAGTGCCTAGAAAAGGTCTACAGTTTTGCTTTTAGCTTTTAAAGCTATTAACAGGCTGGAAATTGATGTTGCCAAGGACATCTGTAAATGTGCCTTGGGGATGTATAAATACTTTATAGTATTGAATTGTTCCCCTTTTTGTCAGCCACAGGAATCCTATCAGACTGATGAGGGTAATTTCCAGTGATGCCTCTCAAACTGAACATGAAAATAAGATGGTGACTCTGCCGTGCTTTTCCCCTGGACCACCCTTGTGAGATCAGAAGCCCTCCATCAGTCTATCGTGATCACATTTAAATTAATTTGAATTTAGATCTTCCCTCGTGAACTTTCTTCTTTTGCTACAAAAACTTAAACCATTTCTATCATAGTAAAGCTCTTCTCACATTTAATTTTTTTTTCCTGGTACATGAGGATCAAAACAGAAGCTCACACAACTTTGCATTGTACCTCCAGGCTTTGCAGTGTGCTCCACAGGAGCAGCAAGTGCAGCAGAGGTGTATTTCTGCCAGTCACATTATTTGCCCAGAAATCCTTTCCTGTGAGTCCTGGTGTGCAGCATTCAGCCTCTCTATGCCTGTGCAATGGCATAAGGCTTGATGTATCTGTAAAAGCACTGGGAAACATTCAGGAAAAAAAGATGTGTGTTTGCTGCAATACAGAAGACCAGAACAGTGCTGTACTGAAGGCACGTAGAGATTTGCAGACCTATTGTAGTGCACTGAATTTCCCCCCCAGCACACATGATGACTCTCTGAGAAGCTTAAATTAGCATGCATTTTATCAGCCCATATTCTTTAATAATGTCACTTTTAATAGGGACAGCTGGATCCAAGGCAATCCCATCAATCAACACTGACAGCTGCGGCTGTGATATTTACTCCACTGACTCTTTTCTGCAGTTTCAGACCTCATGCCTTTGGAATTACATGCTTAGTTTTAGGCTTCCAAATTTGAAATGTTTGACAGCAGGAGATTGGTGAGATTTACTATCATTAAAAAGATCCAGGAACACTCATAGGTGACAACTCCTGGACATATCTTCACTTCTACCTCACTGAAGGGAGGCAATCAGCTGACACCCCTTAAAAAGTGGTTCTGATCCTTACACTGATGGGCAGTTTGCTCATAAAGGCTGACAACTGGCAGTGTTAATGGTTACATTAGCCCTTGGTGGAAAATATTAGCAGTGAACCGTAATATTCCCATGATTAAAAGTCGGAAAAAACCCCACCTAATTTTATGTGCATTTCACAAATGCCTGAATTTAGGAAAGACCATGCTGTCGTATCAGTGATGATGCCAAGCATGCAAACTTACCTTTCTTCCACATCCATTGCTATGCTTCCTACTTCAGCCTTCAATTTGTTGCATTTTGTTGTCAAAGTACAAATCCTAAATTATTTTGATCACAATCTCCACTTCTAATTAGTTTTTAATCACAGAATACCTTGCACCTGTTATAAAATAAGGGTTATTGTAGCAAAACAAACTTTGGAAGCCAGTAAATAAAGCCACATAATTTTCTTCCATAGAAACCGTCATCTGTATGTTTTGTTCAAAAACTAATTAAAAGGATTCTAATTGTTTGTTTATTTGTTTGTTTATGGAATCATGTTTTGAATCATGCAACAATCTTAAAAGAAACCATTTGTCATTGTTGTCTAGTTGGCATTGATCAGGAGCACCCCTGGTTGTTGGATTCAACTATCTAATAAGGAGGTGAGGAGAAGACAGAGCCAGGCTCTTCCCAAGATGCATAACAGCAAGACAGGAGGCAACTGTGACAAGGTGCAAAAAAAGAAAGGGAAATTCCAGCTAGATGCTTGGAGAGAAACCTTACAAGGAAGGAGAAAAAGTGTGAAAACAAGCACTGAGGCTGTCGAATATCCAGCCTTGGATATATTCAAAACTCAGCTGTATGAAACCGTTNACTCAGCTGTATGAAACCGTTAGCTCACTGACCCCTGAAGCCATCCTTCTGCTCTGAGCAGGGTGTTAGAGTAGATGACTGCATGGGTCCCTTCTGACCTAAATTATTGTGTGATTTGTGTGAGTCTGTGTATCTGACCTTTGTGTTTTAAGTGCTCTTTGACATCCTTGTTTTGGAAGAAAAGAAATGAGAAACATAGGTCTTCCTTGTAGAAAGCAATTACTGTTAATGAAGCCAACACCCTTCATGTAAGAAGCATGAAGGAGAGCACGAATATGCATGCATCCACCACAACCTTACTGAAAATGGAAACAAGGGAATAAAAGAACATGTTTTTAAAAGTAAACCTAAAAGTCCTGTGTTTTCATCAAGTCCTAGCAAGAATGTAAAAGAGCTTGATCATAACTATCATCATTTTGCTTTGTGAAATCCTCAGATGAGCTTTAAGACCAAGGAGGAGTCATGTCCCAAACGTTAGAGTTGAAAGAGCTATCAACTCTGATGTCCTGGGTTACCTGGTAT
>VYZQ01050065.1:0-15654 GCA_013400655.1 Mystacornis crossleyi
TTTATTTATTACAATATTCTTGCATTGCATTCCTACAACCTTCCTTGGGCCCCGCTCAGAGGCAGACACAGCCCAGGACTGGTACCACAGTCTTACCTTTGCAGTCATGGCTTCTCTTCAGGATCAGGACGTGTGACCTGCACTGCCCTGGCTGACAAGCCCTGCCACCAGCTGCACCCTGCAGAGATAAAGGCATTTGGTAACTTTAGAGCTGTGATAAAATTCTTCTCTCTCCCAACATTTTTACAAGCTATCTAATAGTACTGCCATCTTAGAGATTAAAGGTTTTACAGTTCCATGATTAAACCCAAGGTGAAAGATCAGTAGGAAAAAAAAATCAAAATTCTCTTCAGCCTGTGAGATTCAGTGTTTCAAAAGTTGTCATATATTATCTGCTTGTACTTTAAAGGTCCCAGATACCCTCCATCCCCTAGCTTGCTTAAATGTATGGACAAAGAACTCCCCCAAAAATGGCAGGTCTATCCTGTCTGGTCTTTATTTCAGAGCTGTTTGTGTTTCCCTATATTTCAGGATATCAAAGGATATTTTTATTAGTTTTTGAATTTCAGCCTTACATCATTATTCCTTACATTAAAGCTGGCATGCATTTTTACTCAAAGCATCGACTTTCATCTATATTCCATTTATGTTTTGACAAGACTAAGGTCATTACTTTCTCCTAGTTTTCTGCCTGATTTTTAGGCTTACATGACTTACACTGATATTTATCAACAAAGCTGAAGAAGCTAGTCTGTCTCTTGTTAGGCATCTGCATTGCTGTTTCCTGTACTTACTTATAGGTAATAGAATTACATTAAGACTCCAGCACTGTTTATTGTATTTGATCAAATTTGTTTACAAATGGAAATATTACATTCAAGCTGCATTAAAATACATCATCTCCAGAGATCTGCAGATATTATTTACTCATAGGGAAGGTTTCTGTACATATTAATAGTTACTCAGTTCTTCCAGGTACCAGTTTTACTTAATACTCTCAAGACAATACATGACATATATCCCACTCAAAGATATCAGAGGATAAATAGTACAGCAGCCTTTTGCAGGGCTGCATTTCTGGAAAGAACAAACACACTGCTAGTATCAGACTCCAGTTCAGTTTAAATTAAAGCATATCTATTCTGGTTCCAAACTATAGCTTTGTTATAAAACAGCAATTAGTGATAATAAAGGTAACAAAACATGAATTAAAACAAAGCTGCATAAAACATTGCTTTCACACAGTATGACTACAGACATAGCTGCGCTTCAGAAACCATGAATTATTTATCTCATAAGCAATAGCATTTAATTGTCCCATCAAACAAATGTGGAAAATTACAGAAGTGCAGTAAAAGAGGAATATCTTATGAATGTTAAAAATATGCAGTTAATTGAATAGAGGCTATGTGATTAATGTCTTATGAAGCTATGACAGCTTTGAGTGCAGATCAGATTCCTACAGAAGTCCATGACCATTTCACATTAGACCCCTCACCTTTATAACTGTGCATTTAACAGATGTGGACGATGAGATGGAATTATGCAGATTGTATTTAGAAGACTTAGACCAGCGAGTGCTGCCTTGCAGAGCCTTATCCTCCAAATTGTACAATCCTATTTTTTACTGAGACTCTTTTGGCTGAAGAATTTTTTGTATATACAACAACCACCTATATTTGACAGCAGTGAGACCATTAGGTTTGAGCACAGAATATCACTTACTCTGTTTTCTGCTTACACCTCTATCTTATTATTCACTGATACTACCACCCCCCAAAAAATAAGCAAGCAAGCAAGCAAACAAACAAGAAAAGCTCATCCAAAGAAAAGAGATTACAGGAAAGTTTAGTGTTTTATAGCAATACAAGCCTTTCTTTTGTTTCCTGTTCCAGAGTAAGACATCTTGTGTTTCTTATCTCCTTCCCAAATAAGCTTTACAATAGCTACTTCAGAAGAAGTCAAATCAGCTGATTAGTGTTGTTCTGCCTCCACAAAATAGATCAAAACCATGAATAATAAAAGCTGTTGTTAATGTCTCAATGTGAAATTACTACCAAGGATGAGCTATGCCTGAAACTGGTATGCAGGGAGATATTCCTTACTTGCTCATTGGCTTGGAAAAATATTAATGAAATTACTTCTCTTTAAAAGAGAAAAACATTGAGGGTTTTTTTAGTCTGTTAGCAACTGGCATCATAATGTATTTTCTGCACTATGTGTAGCACCTGGCACTATGTCCTTGTAGAGCTGTAAAAAAAAGTTGCTTGTATAACCTGGAAAGGAGGCAATTTACTGAAATTAGGTCATTCACCACTTGGGGAAAGTGCTCTGTGCTCTCCTTGGAAAACCCCACAGTATCTCTAAGGAAAGGCAGGGCATTCTTTGCCTTGTGTTGCTCATCAGCCAAACTGCAAGCACAGCTATTCATCTGGTGACATGCGAGAAAGCTGAACCAGATCTCACAGCTCTGGGCCATTTCTCCCAGCGGGCCATTCCTCACTGCAACTAACACAGGTTACAGGCAGGAGATCCCCAAGTGACCAGGGAGTAAAGGACGCTTTAGAAGCCTGTGCATAAAGGATCTTCTCCAGACTAGAAACACAAAGATTTTACAGCAGTTATTGACAGACCTCAAACCAAGCAACTTCCAAGTGGAAAATCACTTTTTGTGGGTTTTTTGGCTTTGCTTTCTGCCGCAGCTAAACTTTTTGCACAAACACTTGTGGTTTTAAGTTCCGTTAGTAGACTAAGAGCTATTCGCAACAGCGTCCTTCCCCAAGATTGCTTCTAAACTCCATCTGCTCCTTGGCTTACTTCCAGCAGGCACAGCCCCAGTGTTGGGAGAAAAAGGGAGAGGGGTTAGCACAGACACCCCTCCCTGCTCTCCTGCCTCCAAGCCTCACCAGGGGTGCAGGTGGGCCACAGCATGGGACTGCAGCCAAGGAAAACCCCCGGGTTTGGCCTGAGGGCTGCTCAGTGTCAAACACATCTGCAGCTGCAGAGGAGCAGCACTGCGGGGCGGCAGCCAGGATCCTGCGAGCTGCCAGCTCTATGGGCAAGAGGAGAACGGCAGAGACTTACAGGGGACACTTAAAGCCCTCCTGGCTCTTTCAGCGAGATCTAAGTCCAGATCGTAGTACAGCTCCAACTTTCTGTTACTGACATCTCCAACGTGCCATTATCTGACCCGAAAATTCTCAACACTTTCAGACTCTTATTTTACATACTGTTTACCAATATAATGATTTATCTGACCAGGAGCCTACTCCCATCTTGGTTTTGAGAAGTCCAGCTCCCTTCTGCCAATGGTCCTTCCATGTCACTTTAAAAACAAAGCTACAGTTAATTCTGAAAAAGTTAATGAATGTTTTCTTCTTAGTAACCTACCGCATTTCCATAATTCTTACATTTTTCTGACTTAATGGTAACAGCATTGCAACTGCAAGTTCTTCCCAAGAATCAAAATCAGTTCAGATTTATGTCACCCATCACCCAGGCACTTTTCCTAGGGAGGCAAGGTCCATTTCCAGTTTTCAAGGTGATCACTGCCTCCACGGTTAGTTATGCTTTCTCTGACAACCTATGGACAGAATTTCAAGGCAGTATAAACACAAGTGAAGAGAATTTGAGAATATGATTTTCACTCCTGTGAGGATGCTTTCAAAAAATTATGAGCTTAGTATCCCTACAATGTAATTCGATTTGCAAAGGAAAATGCATTCTTATATGGATGCTTTGCATGTATTATAATCCATTTTGCTTAAAACTGCATTCTGTGCTCCCTGAGTGTAGAAAACCAAAATAACCCTCATGACACAATATTGACAGAAGTATTTTCATGTTTTAAACAAAAATATTTTGATGGCAAAGTGTCTGCCATATACAAAACCAACCATACATATGTCAAATATGGAATTCACTCAGAATTGTTTTGCTTCTTCTTACCTTTATATTAAGCATAATTTCCTTTCCATCCTGATCTGAGATTAAATTTGAAATTCTCACTTTATAACCATATGTAGCAGCAGGCAGATTTCATTCTGCCAGTTCAGAATATGTGCTGTATCCTGTGGCATACTATTTGACTTTTCAGTGTCAGCACAAATGACTACCCATTAGAAGATTTAAAAATCTTAATAATGTCATCACTCAAGTGTTTTCAACATTCATCTACATCTCACTTAAGTCTGGAGGGTGAAACAGATTTTAACATAGCCGTGATAGTAGCTCTGTACAAGGGAAGCAAAATGAGTATCATTTGTCCCCCTCAAGGCTTCAGCAGAACCTAAAGAGTTCCACCAGGAGCAAAATTAACTGGTCTGAGTTTTAAGAGCTCCATGTGCTGTGCTTCACATCTGTGCAACTCCAGAATTGTGGGTGAGATTTAAACAGCCCCAGGAGTTTAGTTCTTTTTCCTGTCAGGCATTATGAACCCTTGAATGCCTCGCTACCTCAACAATACTGGATTTATCTTCGTAGTCTGCAGGGCCTCAAAACCTACAAATCTTTTGCATCCCATCTTTAGAATCACAGAATCAGTTAGATTGGAAAAGACCCCTGAGATCACTGAGTCCAAGCTGTGACCCAGAACCACCCCAGCAACCACGTGCTGCACGGCACAGAGTGCCACGTCCAGCCTTTCCTTGAACACCTCCAGGGACCCTGACTCCATCACCTCCTTGGGCAGCCCATTCCAATGTCTAATCACAGAAAAGCTGCACAAAATATCTCCATTTTGGCACCAAAAAAAATTAAAAAATAAAAAATGAAAGCCACAAAGATTAGTCAGCTTAACTTGACAATTCCCATAGAAATCAATTTCCACTGAGATCCCATATTTTAAGAGGTAGATTTCTTAATATTAGATGTCTACTAATATTAGACTTCCCTCTTCAGAAATAAATGAAATGTTGTACATTAAGAGAACTGGGTAAAGTTCTACTCAGTCTGTTTCTTTGTAAAGTTTTCAAAGCACCTGTGTCTGGAAAACTTCGTCCCCAAGTGTTTAAAGAGCTGACAACACTGTCTTTGAAAATTTGAGAAGGGTTTTATAGAGTAAAAGGACCATAAGAGAGTAAATGTAGCTTCTATCTTCAAAACTGGTAAAGAGATGGAGCACACAAATAGGTATCTTGTAGAACCTGTGTAGTCTACAGCGTGATGGTCTTGAGAATGATGTTTCTGATCTCTAATAACATATAAACTTCTGCTAAGAGTTTTCCAAAAGTTGAGGGGAATGTTCTGTCTCTCTCCCATTTAGATTTTCTGATCTCTAATAAATACTGTGACCTCAGTTGCAGACTTCCTCCCAAAGACAATTTCTAGCCCCTCTGGAAAAAGGACTATCATGTTACTCAGTGAGAATACAGAAGTCATCCTCTTCTAATCAACAAATTTGTATGGCGTGTGGGTATTTAATATCTTTAAGAGCATTCAACAGCTTACAAGAAGTCTGCCAAGAGGTTAAAGAGTTATTAGAATACAGACAGCCATATCCATGCTGAGGAGACTCACATGCTTTTAATTTCATTATGAACAGAAGCAAAACCCCAAAACTTTCTCATGTTAGGCAAAAGAATTAAAATCTGAGCATATACTCAGCCACTTCTGCCTCACCCTTGCCATTTGAAGCAGTAATTGCAGACACAGTTTCACACTCATGATACATTAGAAATATAGATCAACCCTGCTCCCTCAGCTCTTACTAAACCAAACCACTTCAATCTGGTTAATATAACTATTATACTTCCTTACAACATTTTAGAGGAACTGAACCATTTTGTATTTAAATTAAAACTTTTTCAACACAAATCAATGGCTGAAAAAGTCTTTTGATTTGGGGTCAGTCAAAACTTGGGTTCTGTTAACTTACAAAGATACAGCATTTTTACATTCCTGTAATTAAAAATATTTTTGTGTAACAAGGTCTAGATCTTCATCAAAATTAATTCCATAATATGTGCTGCAGCCAAAGAAAATAACAAAACCAAAGGCATTCAATTCCAGTGGCTCATTGGCTTTCACCTAAAATAGGGAAAGACATTATCTTTCAGAGTGTAGAAATCGCTCCTCTGCTTCATGATCTACAAGAGGGATGCTGAAGAACTTGTCTTTCAATNTTTTTACATTCCTGTAATTAAAAATATTTTTGAGTAACAAGGTCTAGATCTTCATCAAAATTAATTCCATAATATGTGCTGCAGCCAAGAAAATAACAAAACCAAAGGCATTCAATTCCAGTGGCTCATTGGCTTTCACCTTAAATAGGGAAAGACATTATCTTTCAGAGTGTAGAAACCTCTCCTCTGCTTCATGATCTACAAGAGGGATGCTGAAGAACTTGTCTCTCAATAAAGCACATAGCCTTGGAAACAACCTGATGGAAATAAGAATGATTTAATGTCTACCTTTACCCTCTGAACACAGAAAAGTGCAGAGGAGTCCTTGACAGCCAAGCAGCCCATGCACTGACAAGGTTAAATCCCTGCGAGTCCAGGATTAATCCCTAGGGTGAGAGAGCCAAAAGGCTGGGGCAAGTTTCCCAAACCTCTGTGGTGCTCTGAGGCACAGCAACTTAAAGGGCTGAACTCAGAAAAGCCTTCTCAGTCATATTCACGACCTCATTTATCTATTTCCTGCAGGCCTGGAGTTCTCCCAGACTGTGTTCACTATGTGTCGCCCAGAAAAAAACATATCAGATTGTGATTTAACTTTTAAATTAGTTAAGTTTTCTCTTCCTAGAACATCTGCTTTTGTGATGCTTTCCATGTGCCACAGGGTGTTGTAACAGTAATGTATAGTTACAAGTGGACTGCATTTGACAGCCATTAATACTAAATGACATTTAGAGCCATGGTGATGCACAGGGGGCCCTGCTCCCTTTCTGCACTTTTTCAGAGAGATAACACAAGGCAGCAGCAAACAGGAAAGTTGTAGCATGCAAAATCCAGTTCACAGGTTCAGCTGATGGACAGGAAGTCATACCCAGAAGGATGACCTTTTTCCCCTTAAATAAACAGAGTGAGAAAATTCGGTGTAATAGACAAAGCAATGAATGCAATTGTGCCTGTACTCCTGGAGCACAGTTCCTACAGCTTGTCACAAAACGTTACTTAAAAATATAAATACAGGATGATTTGTCTTGAATGCAGCAGATGCAGGAGGCAAACAAGGAGCAGTAACAGCAGTACACAAGCCAGTGAAAGACATCAAAGGAAAAACAAAACTCTGTGGGATAATACAGAAAATTATTTGGCCACTTCATGTATTCAAAAGGTAGGTGGCCCAGGAAGCATTTGGCTATTAGTATTTCTTTCGCCTGTAGAAAAATTGCAATATGCCTCCTCAAAAATACTCAGAGCAAAAAAGGAGTTGATCAGGAAAGAACATAGTTGAGAAAAAAAAATTAGAGGCAGCTTGGAAATAGGTAAAACAGAGGTTGTGCACAGACTGATGCTAAGACCATCCTTCTGGCATGGTTTGCTTTCTTAAAAAATTCCAGCTGCTCCCATTACCAGAAGAGACTTGTGAGGCTTTTCATATTTTCTATTATTAGTAGTAGTATTATTTTTTATTATTTTCCTTTTCATTCTTTCTATGAGGAAAATTATTAAGTATTATTTTTCAAATGGGAAATGTGCCCAAAATTACTACATTTGCTTTCATAGACACAGAGCAGGAAGCAGGGACTGAATGTAGGTTTCTGGAGTTTTTGTGTCACTTGCTAAACAGCAAAACCTTACATTTCTATGGCAACATATGTCTCTTTCTGTGGGCTGTCTGTGCAGCCTGTGACTGGAACAATTCACATGGGGAACCTAAGCCCACCGGTTTTAGGAGTGAGAATCATTGTTGCAGTGCTCATTCTTTCACTTCTGAGTTGCCTGAATACAGAAGATACAGTTCAATTTTAAGGACACAGTTTAAATTACAGATCATTATGGGCCTGTCTTCCCTAGATGCTGAGTAAAGTGACTCAAGAATTTCTCATTAAAATGCTTCCCTGCAGAAATGCCTGTTTCACAAAATAGAAATTTACAGGCAAAATTCCAGTTTTACCCAAAATAATTCACTCTCTTTTGAGAAATTCATAAATGATAGCAGGCTCTTTTCTTCTGCAGGGAAAAAGAAAGATTAAAAAACATTTGCCAGACAGGCAGATCACAAATTGAGATGAGTTTTTATCTCGTTATCTTTTCTTGAGAGTTTTTTGGGGGTTTGTGTGCATGTATCTGTTAATGGTTTTGTTGGTTCTGGTTTTGTTTTTTGTGGGTTTTTTTCCTCTTCCTGGAAATTTCTTCCCATAAGGTCCAATCAGCTATATTTTTATTTAAATCTCAAATTGGAAACAAACTTTTATCACTCCTTTCATTCTTTTAATTTTGTGTTCTATTTCACAATTAGAAAACCCAGTACCTGTCTATAGGTATGAGAATGCTGCAAACAACAAGAATTGTTGGTGAAACAGGCCCAAGATCATCATAGTATTTGTCAAATAAAATCTCAACGTCCTAGTGGCAAAGATATGCTAAACAGAAGCACAGTACAGCTGTTGATGTCAAATATTCAAAACTGAATTGAACAACAAGAGAACCATTTTATGTTGAAGATGGCATAAATCTTATTTAACTTGCATATAAAACAGGGTAGTGTCATTGTAAATTTTTGATGTCTTTCCACTAGCAATTAAGGTGGTGTGGTTGTGTGGGTGTCTGACTACATGCTAATGATTTTTAAAAAGTCCTGGATGAAAATTTCACGGAAAGATACAGTCCTGGAAAATACTATGTTCCAAACAATATCGAAACAAAGGTGCTGGGAAGAATAAATGGACTCAAATTCACTCTGCAAGGGAAAGTTTGATGGGCCCAACTTGAACATTTGGTCAAAGAGCCACGTTTCAGTAGCAGAAGAATGACCAGCATCCCTTATTCACATTCATCCTATAGACTGTGTATAAATATTTTACAATTCACATCATCATATTTACTATAAGAATTTTAAACATGTATCTGGGATGCACATTTTTTCATCAGCATGAGAGTAGTATTTTTCTGGAAAAAAAACCCAAACAAACCCAAGCAACAAACAAACAAAAAATCACTGCTATCAATCCTGTCTTCAGTAGCTACCCGGTGAAACTCTATAAAAATTGTGAATTAAATACCCAGAATGGTAGGGTGAAAAAAAAAATAAAGTGCTGTTATTTTGGTGCTGGATGTGACATAGCACTTACAATTCCACTGAAACTCTCGATAAAAACAACATGAGATAGATAAGATAAAGGAAACTAAAACGCTGGTAAAAACCTGTTTTTCTGAATTTTTCCTGGGAGATTCTCAGATGATGGTAGAAGCTGAAACAACTGCTAATTGATGCCCTGATGTCAGAGGCTGGAGTGAATGCTTGTACTAAAAAAATACTGAAAGATGAAAAAGCAGGTTTTAATCAGCCTTCAGTAAAGAAATTCTGCGGATAGGCCTCTCTGTCTGAATAGATGAACTTTGAAGAATTATGCCTTTCTCATGCAAAGGAATGAGGTTTCCCTTGATTTTTAAAATGAAGCAGCACAGAGCCATACCCAAAGGGGGTTTCAGATAAATCTTCCCAATGCAGGCCAGTGACAGTCCTGGCCACACTGCTCATCCTCACTGTTACACAGCGATGCATCGGGCACCAGAGTCAACATTTACAGAGCCTAAACCAGTAAAACTGAAGGAGCCAGTGTGGCTGCTTCCAATTAAGGTACAAACAACCGTGCTAAATTTATTTCATCCTTGGAAGTTCACACATGGGCTGGAACTATGGCCAACTCATTCCTCTGTTCTAAGTGTAATAAAGAACCTGTCTTCATTTGATATTCCCACTTAAAATGACAAACATATGACAAAGCTGATCCCATCAGGAAGCTAATATCTCAGAAAAGCAGTCAGGTGGGGTTTTTTTCTCCTTTTGAAATAATGGGAAGCTTTTATTATATGCATTGAAATTTAACTATTACTTCTATGTCTTGTTAGGAAAGTATTAAAGTGTGGGGATGTATGAAGCAAATCTATTAACTTATTTGATGACTTGACTTAGTTATTTTATTATCATACCTGATGACAAATATTAAGAATTCCATTAGAGACTGAAACTGTGGTTGGTAAATCTAAAATCTCATGTCTGCTTTGCTTGAAAGAAATTATATATATCCAAGGAAGTGACTGAACAAGTGCGCTGGAGGATTAATTTCCAGCAGATTTTGTGTAGAGGGGGTGAGAGCAATGGACAAATAATGTAACCACTCTTGAAAACTGAAGTAATTTTAAAATATCTGTGGCTAAGTACAATCTTTTGTCACTACTCTTATTAATACCAGTAATTAAGTATTTAGTTTAATCATTATTATTTATTTAGTATTAAGTATTTAAGCAGTATTTAGTTGCCTTCCAGGAATTCCAAGTAACTCTTCTAGAGAGTAAGCATTACCTGTATATGCTGAGCACTGGCACACCCAGACAAACACGAATCAAGCTGGGCAGCAGAAGCACTCACGAGTGCATTGCAGAGGTGCCTGGATGCATCATCCCAGAAGCAGCACAGAACTGAGTGCGACTCTGCCATGTCTGTCACTGCAGAGACTTCTGCAGTGTGAGTTTCGTCCTATGACACACAGCAGCTGTCCATGCCTAGAATGGAGATGATCTGCACTGTTATTTTAATTAAACCTCAGGCTCAGATTCCATGTTCACTGTTAGGCACATAATGCATGAGGAATGCATGCAGCATGCTACGCCTTGGAATGAAGAGTAGGAAAGCAGCTCAGGCAGGCAGAGTGTGCTCTCCTAACAACTAATCTGAGAAAAAACTGCAGACAGCATTATTCTGCTCAGAAAGAACTTTCCCTCAACTGCATTAGCTGCTCACATCATAACTATTCTGAAATCATAACTGGCAGTTTTCCCTGCCATGGCTTGGGTTTGATAAAAGTCCGTCCAAAAGTAAAATTTAAGAGTGTTATGATGTTTGTCTTAAAATAGCAATTCCCTTCTGGAATTGGAATTTACAAAATAAATTGTGCCAAAACACTTGTGTTTGAAGTTTATGCTGAGTCATCCAGCTGAAATTTTGGCCACTGGCTGGGGAAGCAGTATACCAGACAACATATAAAGGATGATAAATACAAACAGGACATACAGGAAATAAAAGCTGGAAGAACTCCAAACACCTCCTCAGTCAACAGAATGTACAATCACTGCCACTTGCAACAATTTTGACACAGCTTGTTGTGCAGAAAGTTGAGATGTTCTTTATATAATCAATATATAACGACAGATAAAGAGCATCTAACTGGAAAGTCAAGCACAGATAACCAAGCAACATCTGGCCCACACAAATTATCACAGAGCTGGACAGAGGAAAAGGAATCAAGGCCAGAAAAAAAGTCTTCAATCCATGCACAATCGTTACAGGTCTGACAGTCGGTCCCTCAGGTCACCCAGGCAGTCTGAGAGCAGCAATGAGAGGAAAGGAGGGCAGTGGTTTGCAATCACCCGTCCTTCAGACAGAAAACAACCAGCAGCTCAGCATTTGCTGGCAATAGCAGCATCCTCAAATGCTCCCCTTGCCTTCCTTCAGCAGGCAGGTCCTGCAGACATTTGGCACTGGACAGAGAGGCGTAGGGAACTCAGCAGATTTTGTCCTTCTGCACAGCTGAGTGACAGATCCCAACTACATGAGTCTTGTATCTTATCCCAGAATTAGCCCAAAGTAATTTTTTTACTTCTTAATGTGCACATTCACAAATACACACAATTTTTGTCTCTTAGTTCTCCTCCCAAATGCTCACATAGTCTTCAGAAAGGAAATAAATTATAACACTGTACTCTAAATAGAAAAAGCCCCAGAAAACAGCCCTCAGACAAATGGGAAAAAAATTATTAAAAAAATTTCACAATTAGAAAGTATATTTGATTGCAGAATATGTGTCTTCTATTTGCTAAAGAATTGCTTTGTCCAATTTGCCAGTGTTCTGATTGCTGCATACTACTTGGAAGTGATTGCTAGACACTAGACTTGTAAAAGGCTATCACTAGAGGAAAATATTCCAGTGCCAAGTTTGTGTTCTGGTTCCCAGTCAGGATGATTGATAGTTTTATGGCCACCAGATACAACTCCAGCCTTAGACAGCTGAAGAGAAAGTACAGCCCAGTGCTCTGAGGCAAACTCGTGCTTTGAAACCTCCCTCTGCACGGGCAGCTCTCAGAAGCACCTTTGCTGTTGGTGCAAACAGGGTCAGGGCAGACTGCAGGAGCAACAAACTCCCAAGCTGCCCCGAAGGAGAGCATTTTTGTTGTGGCTCAGAGCTGCAGAGCAAAACGAGTTAAAGCAGTGTGCCCAGGTGATCAGCACTCACGGGGAGGGAGGCACAGAATTAGGTCACCCTATAGCAGCCTCAAGGATGCAGTAACCCATGCCAGAAGCAGCTTTCAGAGTGTCATTTACAGCACACTCCTCACTCGCTGCTCCAGGGGAATAAAAGCCTTCAGAGTTAGTGCCCACCCGGGAGGTCAGTGCAGAGCAGCCAGTGCATTGTAAATTCACATCCTGCCCGATGGTGCAGTAACTTCCACGTGTGTGCAACTCCAAATGTCCCAGACTGAATTAATGGCTACAGCCCTGCCTGATCTAAAAAAGCTTCTGTTCCTCAGTTCAGAGGGTACTTTTCTTTCACTTCAGTTTGCTCAAGCCTTTTGATTGTAAATTCCTTGGGGCAGGGAGTGTCATATTTACATAGTGAGAGTCTGCTTGTGGGAGGATTTTGTAGCTGCTGCTGTAAGAATAGTAAACATGAAAAGCAGAACTGGCAGAACAAAAGCTTAACAAAAACACGAGTCATCACAATTTCCAATTCCAAACTACCTAAATAGGGTAAGGCAAATATTTCGAGGATTTAGTCAAAACAGCTCTTCAAAACCTAGAAATATGTGCTGTCTACAATTCATAAACCAACTGAACATTTCCTTTGTTCGCAATCCTTCTCCAGAAAACCCCAAGGTGCCAATGGAAACCTGAAACCCAAGAACAAATTTGTGAGCTTGCTAGACTGCATCAGAAAACAAGAGTCATACAACTCAAAACTGCAGGAGAGAACACGAAACAGGAAAAATCTCTGAATACAAATGCTCCCTGGTTACCTGCTAGGCTTGGGCACCTGTAACCTGCAGCCAAGGCGCCTCTGCCTGCAGAATACAGCAACTGCAGAGCTGTGAGAAAGGCTGAACTTGTACAAATGGACACTGCAGGGGAAGGCGCAAGAGCAGTCTCTGTGGCCAGCAAATATGACAACATACAACTACAACTATTACTTTACTTATCAGCTTTAAGGCAGATGCTTCTATGCACACACAGTGATGAAAATGGGGAGCTGCACGCTACCTTAATGTGAAATGCTTGGTGCTGATAATTGTGAGTGATGAACTGCTTCATCTCTCTACCCACAGGCGAATAGGGGTGGATTAATTGTTACCTTATTTATTATCTACATTGCAGTAATGACCTGAGATCAAATCCATATACTTTTCTTATAGCATAGACATTGCTTGTGAAGGCATCTTTAGTGGATCATTCTTTTCAGGCCTTCGTAAAGTGTTTAATGTGAAACCAAAAGAGAATTGACAATGGCTGGGGCCTCAGATACTGAACCCACTGTCTGCTCTGCTTCCAGTAACATCTTATTCCTCTCTGCACTTGCCACCTGCCATTAATCATCTGACAGCTCTCATTTCCATGCCCCCCCCTCCTTGGGGCATGGATTATCCCTTAGTTCTTTACACAGCACGAGTTTCTGCCCATGGCCAGGGGACCACAAAGCCATAGGAAGAGCAGCAAAGCCAAATGCAGCATCATCACCGTGAGCAGGCGGATGAATAGCAATAGCTTTGCCCAAGGCTAAACCCAGGGTTGAAGGCAGTCTTGATCACTAAGCTACAGAATTTTCAATTCACAAGGCTAGCTATGTTTCTGGAGGAAAAAAATTAATTAGCCTTGCGTGGCAGCCACAACCTAACAATATACCAACAACTGTGCTTATAGGACAATACAACAGCAAGAGCCAGGGATTAAAATGTAAGCAAAACTTAAAATGTAAGTAATGCTGAGTGATAAAGGTTACAGTAACTACTAGGTGTCCAAAGTAAATCAAAATCATTGGAAAAAATCAGACATATGTGGTAAGAGCTAATCTAATCATACACTGATTGGTTTGACAAGCAGCTTCTGATTACTCCTTATGCAAGTAAGAGAAAAAAAGGGATATTTCTAAATTTATGAAATGAAACCAGATGTATTTTGGTGCTTTCTCGAGTTGGCTGAAAGCATGCAACAGAAACATTTCATAGGATCATATCTGTTTTCATGGCATAGTGTCAAAACACAGATTGACACTTTCATCTTGACTACTTTAAGACATTTTTTTCTGAATTGCTGACATTTAGATTTTATCTCAATTGGGCACTATGTCAAAAAAATCACTTTGTTGTATAAAAAGTGAGGGTTTTTTTCAGTATCCCTCTTTTGTGAAGAAATCAGTTTTGCAAACTAATGAAATGTAAAATCTATTTTCCATGTTTCAGAACATGCACCTATTTTAGCACTTTTCTGAAAGTTATCAACATACAAGTTTCAAATAACTTGTTTGCTCACCTGGGCATAGAAGTCATGTATGGGCACTTCTGGATCAGGGCTTTTGGAATCTGTGGATGTTCAGGTGGTTGAATAACCTGGAACAACTGAAATTAAGTGAAATATCCACAAAACTCTACATGTTTCCAGCTTTCAGCAAAGCAAAAGAGTTTTCACTGCAAATACTATTTTAAATCAGCATGGATAAATCAGAATAAAGTATTAGCTACCCTTTTATTTCTGGATTCAGGAATAAATTTAGATTAAACCTTACTTTAGGATATATCAAGCCTCTACTGACACAAAATATTTTAAACAAAAATGATCACTGTATAAAGGGGGAGAAATTAATAGAAAGGCTTCTATTTGGTCATAGTCATTATTTAAGCATGCTAAAATAAACAGATAATTACTTTTAGAATGGAAGTTCCTGATGTACTTCAAAGGGGAGGGCAGTCAGGTGAAGTGCTTTCGACAATATTTTCCCCATGCTTTGAGCACACACTGCTAACAATCTAATGAGGTACCTTTCTAGTATGAACTGTAGGTCAGAAAAATCCATGATAAAAGTAATGATTCTCTTTTTGAAAATCTGTGGGTCAAAGAAGAGGCATGACGTGACTGCACAGCAACTTTGCTCTGTAATGTTAATTTTGGCTCTGTTCCTGCCTTTCCTCCTCCAAAGTGATACATTGTCAATCTCCTCACACATCACTGATGACAATAATTTGCTTGCCTGCTAACAGATGCAAAGCTTTCTGTTATGAGATATATTTAATAAAATTCCCTATCTCTCCCTCTTGGGCCCATTATTAACAATTGAAATGTATTTATTATGGTAAAAAAGGTGGCGCTCAAGCTGAGAGCCGTTGTCGCACTCAGACTCATTGTACTGGTTTGAAAGCAAAACCAGTGAGAGGCTCCAAGTCAGAAATACAATTTAATAGAAAGAAAAAAAAAAATGCAATAGTACAAAAGAAACTACTG
>VYZQ01050067.1:0-56602 GCA_013400655.1 Mystacornis crossleyi
CTCCAGGCTAAATAACCCCAACTCCCTCATTACTGAATTATACAAACTACTGAAAAACAGCCATCAGCTTTCCCAAGTGACATAGGGGACAGCAGTACCTCTGGCTGGGTTTTGCTGGCTCTGACCCAGCACCAGATACACTCTTGCTGACCGCAGACACTGGAGGGGGTGAGATGGGTGTTGCTGGCAAGGCGGGTGCAGTTGGTGTCACGGGAGTCACAGGAGTTGGTGGCATGCTGGAGTCACTGAGGCTCAGCTGACTAGGCTCTGCTGTGCTGGTGGGGAGGGCTTTCAAAGCACCCTCCCTGCTACTCGACTTCTACAAAGAAACCACATCCAGCATCACAAAAACCGGGGTTGATTGCTGCACCCTGCAGTAGGCTGAGCACTTTAACCTGAGTTCTATACGGCCGTGAATGAAGCCCTGGTGCTAAATCCTGAAATCAAACATGACTGACTGTCTGCCTTTCCCCGGCTGCAGCCATGGGTGAATCGGTGTGTTTGGCTGCTCCTGCTCTCAGGGGAAAGTGCACCTCAGTTGTGACAAACATTCAGAACATGCAGATTTCCACCTTGGTTAATGTGCCAACAGCCAAGTACTTCAGACATATTTAATATCAGACATCCAAACCCTGAGGGCTTCAGCACAGCAAGGGGGAGAACAGATGTTCCACACGCTGTTACAAATTAACCTCAAAACTAGATCTGAAAGACTATCTCTTTGATAGGGAGCACACACAAATTCCATTGATCTTTCTGCTGAGAGGATAGCAGTGGAAGCTGGGTGG
Source organism: Mystacornis crossleyi (assembly GCA_013400655.1). Taxonomy (NCBI): domain Eukaryota; kingdom Metazoa; phylum Chordata; class Aves; order Passeriformes; family Timaliidae; genus Mystacornis; species Mystacornis crossleyi. The sequence goes on from VYZQ01050067.1 coordinate 789, forward strand.
AGGAAAAGTTCCCTCTCTCCCTCTTCATTTTGTGCACTGACATTCGTATACATTGTGAATTGCTAACTCAAACATGGTAATTTTCATCACCTGCCATGGATGCAGAATTTATGGATTAAATTAAGACTAATCTCTTTCTCAATCCCAAAAGCAGCTGTGCAGCCCTGAGCAAAGAAATCTACCATTTTAGCTGGAGGTTTTGGCTTCTGAAGAGCTTTCTTGGCCTTTGCTGCAGCAGCTTGAGCGTGATGGATCCGTTCTGCAAGGAGAAATTAATGGTTAGAGCTCCTGAACACACGCAAACTGATTTAAGGAAGAGGCTAAGTAAGAGCTGCAGTTCCTTCTTCAGACCAGGAATTAAATACACACAGTCATGAAACAGTGCAAAGAAAAACATCTACTCAAATTAGCCAAAAAGGCTGAAAATAAGACACGTAAGAACATACATCTGCAGTTCTTGCACATGGGATGGTATTTTTCAAACAAACGCTTCAAGGTGACACACTAAGACTGGGTTTAAGCGCTGAAGGACTAACATGAGCAAACTGACTAGAAAAAAAAGCTAGACTGACAAATCAATGTTCATTATCCAGCTTTATAAACATTTTTAATTCTTAAGATATCACCAACCCGGCCTTACCAAACTCTTCCTCGCTCCTGTCCCGGTGCAGGTAAATCCACAACTTCCGCCCAATGTCGTATTTCACACAGGGATCTTTCTCATAATGCAGTCGGTCCAGAGCACCACTTACCACAGTGTTAACCTGAAGTTCAGAATTCACAGATTAGAAGATATCCCTCGCTGGACTAGCCAAAATTGATGAATAGAAAAGCGATCCTGTTTGGTATAAAATCTGAGTAAGCTGCGAGCAATCTCCATCTGAGTAAGAACTGACTGAGAGCAGACACTGCAGCACAGGATGCTGTTTGCCACCTTGGATAGAATGAAGCTTCTACCAAAGCTCTGAAAACTGACTATTTCTCAATCTAAAATGTGAGTAGCTCTACGACAGTGTTACCTCTGTGGCTTTTCTAGCTGGTTTTTCATCATCCAAAGTTGCTGCAGGTTTGCAACAGTTCACCATAGTGGCACACAGCTCCCTTTTTCGCATCACAGCGGCACGAAAACTACTGGGCCTTTGCCACTGAATACTGCCTGGGTCCATGCAGTGTATTTTTATGAGAATCTGAGGCCAGACATGACATCCAACTTACCTGAGCACTGGTGACATCTGGAGCCAGGAACTGGGAATCTTTGAGCAGCTCACAGATTTCAGCTCGAGTTCCCTCTCCATTAGGAAGGCGAGCAGCAGCATCACGAACTGAAACACAAAACCAGAGCCTAAACTTCTGGCTGTAACTGGGCAGCTGTACTCAGGTGCTCCAGCAGATACATTTTGGGACTGCTCTATTACCCCTGCTCTCACAGTGTCTACTTCCTCACTAAAATCTAGCCCCTAAAATCCCCCAAAATATGAGGAGAGGTTATAAAGGATCATTTTAAAGTACATCAACTGTGCCAACTTTGTGCTAAGAGTGATGAACTTGGGGAACAGCATTCATCCCCAAAGTTGTTGTTTGAGGGGTCAGAGGAATGTTTTTCTTCTTTAAAAAAATTTTTCTGGCCATGACCTTACCAAGGGACAAAATGGTGACATATGCTGGTCTGTCTGAGCGCAGGAGAGAATGTTCCCGGGCTTTGTTTAAGGAGGTTTCCTTGTCAAATACCCCCTTCACAGGACCAACAACCGACTCGAAGCCGTGCATCCGGAAGGTGAAGGCTTTGTGGGGCTGGCTGTAACGGTAACGTTCCTGGAGGCGGACACAAGAGTACTGACTTTACCAGGAAACGGCAAAGCCTTCTGTTATATTACAAGGTAAGTTGTTTTCATTCTCTAAAGAAAGCCTTTTTAAACTAAAGGCTCAAATACTGCTGTATAAACTTACTTTGGATCAAGAAAAGCACAAGCTACTTCATGCAAAACACAATGCTCCACCTAAGCGAGATGTGCAGGTGCAATGCATTCACTGTCAAGCAGCTGCACGGACTAGAGAAGTGCCAGAAATACGACAGAGATACACCTTCCGTCCCCTTCCCCTTCCTCCCTTTATCTGGCGAAAGAGAGATTTCCAAAATTTAACTTACATATTCTGTCCTGCAGACAGCACACGGAGAGAAGGGAGAAGAATTCCCATCATGTGTTTTCCCTCTAATTCCCACCTGCATCTACTACAGGCAAGATAACTAAATGGATGGGTGCACTTATTTTCTGCTTGCACACGTACACGCCCAAAAAACGGACAAGTTATCCTCCGATGGTGGGGGATGGCAAAGGAGACGGTGGGGTTGGCGCTTCCAACTGACATTATCAATTTTGTTAATTTTATCCAATTAATTTTTACCAAATTACTTTTACCCACCGGAAATACTGATGGTTTTGAAACAAGCAGCTAGGCTATGTCATTAGCAAGTTTTATGCAAGGCCAAGATACCGACTTCAAGGCAGAAGCAACATGTCGCTTCTTCACATTAACTATATTTGCGTAGAGTATAAAACTGCCATCTCACACAAATTCTCCTGGTTTAATGGCCAACTGTTTCAGCATGTGCCTTTAAAATTAAGATTCTCCTCTTACCTGTTCTTGAAACACCCGTTTCTCCTCTCCAGTGCTAGGCCGGACTACATAGTCAGTCCTTCTGAAACAAAGGGCACCATCAGTTCTGAGCACAGCAAGCCCACAACAGTCCCAAAGGATCAATCCCCTCATCCTTCTGCAAATTCTTCGGAACAAATTCTGAGAGCATTTATGGTAACAAAAGTAAGCCCTGCAGAGATCTTAAAATATGCTCCGTGCACTACCTGAAGGCAAGCAAGGACTGTAAATAATCTCATGATCAGAACCTAAGTTAGATTGTAGCTTTGCTCGGATAATACGTGCGAACCTGGACAAAATCAGTTGACTTTATGAAGTCCAGTTACTGCATTTATAAAATCAGACTATCAAATTTTCTCCTGCCCTGTGATGTAAAATTGTTTTATTTTAAGATCCAGAGGCACAAGGCCCAAACTTCACACCTTCAGTAGCACTACAGAGCCTTTCAAGCAGTGCTACACACTTACACTCTGGGCAGTGGCATGGCATCCGAGCTGTCTTCATTCTCCTGTTGAGAAAGAGAGAAATGTCAGCATTGCATAGAACAGTCGGGTTTTGTGCTCCCAGAAGGTCATTTTTGTCTGACTCACTTTGAAAAAAGTCTGGTCTTTGGTCTCCAACCAGAGATGAAACAGTGCTGCCAATTCTTTCTCATGATCTTGATAACTACCTAGTAAGAAATCAGGAGAATGTAAAAATAGAAGTCTTTTAATTGTTAGGAAGCCAGCTGCTTGTAATTCCTAGTCCTCTCCTGTTCCCTTCCCTCCTCCATGCATCACCAGTCACAGATTGGTGATCAAACTGCAATATTTGAACACCTCTGGGCTTAGGAAATACTAAATCTCGGGGATTCCCCTGCGCTGGTACAAAGGAGGGTGCTGCAGCTCCTAGCACAGAAGGCAAGATGCTGTTTGGGACACAGTCACCCGTTCCCACTCTCCAAAGTAATCCCAGTTACTGAATCCATGGGCAGAAACACATGCCTACAAAACCTCCACCAAAAACTGTGAAAGGGATCAGAGGAAAAGCTTCCTGACTCCAAATCTCTGCCAGTTTAAGCCTGCAAATATGATCACTAGAATCACCATAGTTAAGAATGAAAAATTCTGTGTAATAACTAAAGGAATGAACATAAACACAAAACATATGTAATTCAGTCAGTATGAGCCTCAGCACATTGATCATCAATTTGCTCTTTGATTCCCGCTTTTAAAAATGAGAACAGTATCAGTTTGCTCCACAGAGAAGCTTAATTCATTTGCAATTGTAATAATTGCTAATTACTCTGAATCATTAAAAGGTATGCTCTACAGAAGGGAAAATATGAAAGTGTTGAGACAAATTTGAAGGCTGACAAACATGGTTAAGTCAGCAACAGCAAGAAATACAGCCCAGTGCCTCTGCTTAGTTATGCCCTGTCTGCTGCTGATACTGACGACTTGTGAACACCTCGAAACCAAAACACATATTGCCTCAGCGAAAAGAAAAGAAAATGCCTAACCGTGGAATTAACAGCTCTGTTTGTGTTTCTCTCCAGGCTGCAGCAAGATGAAAAGTAAAGTCCTGGAGAAAACAACAAACCTTTACTATAATACGTGTAATAGAAGAACACAAGGTACTCACCAAGCAATTTCCACTGCTGAGTTTTTTCCTTGAATTCAACAAAAGGTGAGAAGCTGGAAGGAGCATCTGCGATGACAAATGTGCATATCAGCGACATTATACAACTGTCCAACCTCAAAAGCCTACTGTGGTAACGCAAACTGTCACACGGTGAAGACTCACAGAGACAGATAGAGCATTTTAAGTGATTCTGTAAGTGCATCTCTAAATTTATCCTTGCCCAACGGGAAGGTGAGCATCTCAAGAGTATAAGGGCAAGCACAAGGAAAGAACACAACAGGATAATGAGCCTTCCAACAACAGGCTGTCAGCTGAGAGCCTGTTCCTGCTGTTCACCATGTTCAGACCATTTATTTAGTGCACTGGGATGAGAAAATCGCCAGTGGAGAACTTCATCTTCAAGCTGAAGAGGAAAAAGAAATATGAGACCCCAGGGACTGTTACCGTACAGTGAATATTCATGGGCTCATGGGAAGGGAACTTGGGATTTACAGCATTATGGGCAATACGCTGCATGGCCACCACAGTCTACTCTGTCTCTGCCTTTCGAACTTCCCACTAAGCAAATCAGAACCACAGAATAATTCAGTTTGAAAGGAATGGCTGAAACTCAGCTGGCCCAAGCCCAAGGTCCAACCTGGGCCAACCTCGTGTTTCAGCGGATTGCTCAGGGCATTATCTAGTTTATTTTTTCTTATCTCCAAAGACAACTACAACGACTTCACACTGTGGCGACGAGACTAATCCTAATCCCTTCCTGCTTCAGACACCCTGCCCGAAGCCACGATCTGAACACTAGAAACTGTCTGCCTAGAGGCAATTTCACAGACATTTTCACGTACTTGGGAATCATGCTGGGTCTTATCTACTATCCACATGCAAAACCAGTTGATCACAACCAAGACATGTCAGCCAAACAGCCTACCGCAGAAACACTGCCAGCGATACAAGGATTTATTGTGGCGATGAATGAAAAGTTGATTTGAGTACAGTATAAACCAGCACTGACTAGAACAGAGGAATAAGCACCATTAGTATTTTTAACATCTCTTCTTACCTCTGCTGTCGCCTGCCAAGTACTGCAAGGCAGGTAAAACCAATTCAGACCAGTTAGGGGCAAAGGAGAACCAGTTATTTAGTGCACTGGCATGAGAAGATTGCCAATCGAGAACTTTATCTTCAAGCTGAAGAGAAAAAAGAATTATTTTATTAATGATCTCGCACTTCAAACTGTGACTGTCTTCACAGAAAACAAACCAGCTAAACATATGCAGGGGACAAAAAGGTTTTTACGTATGTAAAATCATCACCTGACTTTTTCAAGTAACCACAATATGGTATTTCAGACAACAGCACCAAAGAAGGGGAAAACACTTCCCCATCTCTGCCCTTAATATATAAAATATATCTAACCATGATCTACAGAATGGGTATGGAAAGATTTACAGATTCAACTGACTAAACTCATGAAACATGTTAAAACCAGAATGTGGTAGCACTCCCACAGGGATTAATTTCTTTAATATGTAATCTAAATCTTATTATAATTTACAGCAGAGAAGTCTGAAGAAAAATCACTATTACAGAGCAAGAAGAAGCTCCTCTGTTCTTTACTTTTGCTTCCTGCAAAGATTCCTAGATAAGTGTGTGGTTCCTTACCACAGAGAGAGTAGCAGGTCCTTCCAGAAACAGTATCTCCAAAAGAAGGAAAAAGAAGCTAGATGATATTTCATTTATTTCAAGGCATGGCTTCATATCTTCAAGAGGTCTTCAAATGAAAGAGAACACAAGCAGAGTAGTAAATATTCACCTCCATATACAAAGATGAACACCACACATTTCACACATCCCAAACTGCACAAAAACACAGCCTGCAACAGTCCCACAAAAATGTGAGCTGAAACATGTTGCTTTTTCCATCCATGCAAGATTTTCAGGGCTCTCTGGAGCACTTACTCCTCTTTGACAGATGACAGAGGGAGGGGAGAGAGATCCTGAGACACTGATGGGAGTCCATCTGCATTGCCAAGAGGGTCAGCCAAATCTTCCACCTCGGATTTAATAATCTTCAGCTTCTTTTTCTTCTTATCTTCCTTTTCCTTCACCTTTTTCTTGAGGGTCGCGAGGTCAAATAAGGCTTTAGATATGATAAAAGTTACAAAGAATAACGAGACAGCTTCTTACTGTACTTTAACGAGTCATAAACTATTTAAGTATATCTCTAGAAATGTATGTTGCGTGCACTTGGTCACACCTCTGTCATTCCACCTTCCCGCTGCTGTCGTAAATCTTTATTTTTCCCCTCGACAGAAAACCTCTAGTTTTTAAACCAACATATACGAAATGAAAAAGGCAAAGGATCCACTGACCTGCTAAGGAACCTTTCCTGCCAGCATTCACTCGAGTCATGATGTCCTCAAGGGTCAGGTCTGTCGTGACTAGATCAGGGTGATCCTACACAGAACAATGGGACAGAAATTAAATTGAGAAAGGACAAAGTGTTAAGACAGCAACAAGGTGAAGAAGTACCCAAGGACTAAAATGCACCAAACTCAACCGGGATCAGCTTATTAAATTATTTACTGCAATAGAAGTTGGGAAGTCTTCTAACCCTGAAACCTAAAATTTCACCTCCCCAAAACACGTAACTAAAACTACAAAATCCTTCTATCCAGATAAACATGGCCAGGAGCTGCATCTATATACTGACAATTGAACCCAAGTTACAATAAAGGGCTGATGGGTGGGTGCACACAAAAAATAGCAATCATTTTGTCACCCAGAAGTACCCTGATCTTTATGGCAAAGAGATAAAAACATCAAAGATAAAATGTGGTCCCACTCCCCCAAGACTTTTTGACATCTTACAGGCTGGCGTTTTCGTTTCTCATGGTGCTTCTTCAACATCATCTTCAAATCGCTTTCCCCAAGTTCTATCTTGTCTGCAATGAACAGAATTATTTGCAGAGTTTTCCACTGTTGTTACCTTCCCCACTTCTTAGAATGCCATTTTCTATCCATTTACACTTCCAGTAATCTCCAAATTTCAGTAACTTCAGTAACTAATTTCTCCATATATGAATTTCATTCATTCATTCATTCATTCATTCATTCATTCATTCATTCATTTCACTGCTTCACTGGGTCATCAGATTTCACGGCTGAGGCAAGCATGGAAGAGAAACGAAGCCAGAACCAGCTTGAAGGGTTTGCAGACTGGATTACAGTCACTTTGGGGGGAATTCTCAAGTATTTTGAACTGGACTATGCTAATGCTTTGACCACTAAAGGCAAAATACAACCGAGAAATCAGTAGTATTACAGAAACTATGACTCTTGTTGGTCTTGCAAGAAGAAAAAGATAAAATAAACTGGGAAAAGAGCCAACTATTGTGGGGACTGCAAAAATGAAGTATGACAAAATTTCCCATCAAGCAACAGATTTTCAAGGTAATTTCTTGCAGGGTCTCAAGGTAATTCTCCCCTCTCTATCCATTCTGACCCCCCCCATTTGGTTCTCACCTGCAGTTTTCATGTCCAAGGTTGACAATGTGGGGATCACTCTCAAGGGAACTGGTGGACTTGAACAACGTGCTGGAGAACTTGGAGGCCAAGAGATTAGATCTAAAACAGAGATATAAATTTACTTCTGCAAGACCCACCACCAATCTGTGTAACTATTATCCTGTGTTCATTAGATCCCAGCCAGTGGAAGTAGAGCCCAAAATCCAATCTTTTATCGAAGGCTCTGTCCCCAGATCAAAAATACGTCTTCCTCCTTTCACACCTGGAGTCTTTAGTTCAGCCCAGGGCATTACCTTCTTCATCAGAAGACAAGGTAGTGTCGCCACACTCCTCTTTCACTTCCCTCAGGATCTTCAAGTAGCGCCGATGTGTCCGTCTGTCTCGTTCTTCTGAGTCATATGATGGTGGGAAATGCTTTCTCCTTAGCGTCATGTCAGGGCCTCCTTTCCTGGCTAATTCCAGCAAGTGCTGAAAGGAGAGATTCATGTGACATTAGCTATGTCAGCTACAGTGCTGTAAGCCAGGACAGGTAAGCCCAGCTCAGATACTTCCAGCAAGGTTATTACCATGCGGTGCCATCAGCACCTCAGATCTGTACAAGAGATGGCTTAGGAAGGATCAGCATCTGCCACACACAAGATTTTAAACCTAGCATTTTAGACCATCATTTAAAGGGGAGAAAGAAACCCAAGTGAAATTTCTGCACCTTCGTCCCCACACATAATAACATCTGTCATTTTATGTGGACTGTGGCGAAGAACTTAAATCATTGGTGTGAGATGTAGTTTCCACACGAACATGTAACGACGACATGGAATACTTGGCTCTTTTGAAAAAAAACCATTTTACACAGCTACAGAGGAAATAACTTCCTATATATTCCATACTGTTGTCCACTGAAGTTGTGGATGCCCTATTCCTGAAAGTGTTCAAGGCCAGGAGCAACCTGGTCTAGTGAAAGGTGTCCTTCCCCATGGCAGGGGATTGGAATGAGATGAGCTTTAAGGTTTCTTCCAACCCAAACCGTTCTGGGATTCTCTATTTCCCAAAACACTGTAGGGCATTTTATAAAGACAGACTTTCTTCTTCATCCCTGCTTGCCGTATGTTTCAATGTCTAAGTGTAAAGAGAGATGCATGAGCAACAAACATGTTTCAGTTGGCAACAATTTGCTCATAGAAGTATCCATAGAGGAAGACTTTACCAGGGATTTGCACGCATGAGATTCAGAGGTTTGGATCCACATATTCTCTATCTGCATTCAGCAACTGTACTTGTTTCAGAAATGGTAAACAAACAAAGGCAGAACGACTTGTTAACAAAATAGCAAGTCGTAAAGGGGTAAATGCAGGCAGTAGGGACAAGGTGAATGTGAAAAAAAAAACAGTACACACAAGTGAGAGCTATGAGAGTTACACAGCCTGAAAGCTGCAAATGTAACAGCAGGTCTGGTGTTCTCTGCGGGCCACTGGAAAAACCAGAAACGCTACTCGTTCCGTTCATTAAAGGAAAGGCCTCAGAGAACTGTGACTGCACCAAGACACTTTTTATAAAGACAAGCTATTCATCCCAGAGCACACTCACATTGCGGGAAGCGAGGATCTGCTTGAGCAGCCTGTAGAAGTACTGCTGCTGGGCGCTCAGGTAGCGCTTGTACTGCGACTTGTAACAGAGCTGCCGGTACTTCACCACCTCAGGATTGAAGTGTCCATCTGTAACAAAGACATAACACACACCCGGGTTTTCAGCTGCTAGCTGAGAACTTGCCCCAAACCCGCACGGAAGCTCATGAGGCTGACTGACCCCGGAAGAGTTTCTGGGCAATGTGCAGCGGGTTCCCAAACCGAAAGTTCTCCCCACTGAACAGCGCCGAGATGAGCTTGTTCTGGTGCTCTCGGTTGTTCTCAGGGAAGTGAGGCAGGAATTTTTTTAGGTGCTCTTGCTGCTCATCTGTCAGGACCTCCTGCCATGTTGACAAGCTGACAACCTCAAAGAAGATCTCAGGCTAAAGAAAGCAAGAAACAACAGTGAAGAAAACACAGCCAGGTCCTTGACCCTTCTCTAGCCCTTGATGCTTTCAAAGTAACACCAGACATGAGACAGGGTTTCACAAAACACAGGAAACAACGGTACATAAAAAGGAAAGGTGAGGACATTGATACTACTAACAACAAGAAAATAAATTCGAAGCTTGTAACAATTTTCTCAAAAGCAATTTTAAAATAATAAGAATATAACGGAATTGATTTAAAAGATACCGTCCTGAGATTAATCCAAGACGGCCTTGACACCTTTTCCAAGGCAGTCAGAAACACCTCCCCTTTTCAGTTTGCTCTGTAAGCCCCAAAAAGGGAGTTAAACATGTCGTTTACACAGAGGCTATGGTAAGGTGAAGTGTCTCAGCACTACTCACATCCTCCAGGAGGTCCTCAGGCAGACTGACCCTGGTGGTGCCCAGCATGCAGTCCTCCATGATCCGTGTGCAGTTGCCCTCCAGCTCCAGGGGGTCTGTGAGCATGTGATCCAGGGAATCCATCCTCCACCCCTGTCCTGCTCCTGGACAAGGACAGCAAAACCCTCAACAAACAAAAACACCAAACCCAGATACGTCCATCCTGATGTGAGGAGTGACAGAGGAGCTACCTTTGATGGGTAGTTGTTTAAATGGAAGTTATGTAGTTGGCCTACAATATCTATATACATATATAGCAAAGCTAGTTTTATATATATATATATATATATATATATACACAACATACATATATATATACACGTATACACACACACACACACACACACATATATATAAAACACCTATATAGAAACATTTACTCTTTCAATTACAACACAGGTCATGCCAATGGAGAAATGCTTTTCCAGACAGGTAAGTACTTCCAGACTGGGAAGTACAGCTGACCCATCTCACTTTGCTTCCCACCTGCAGAAACTGTTTTCAACACTGCTCAACACCAGGAAAGACTGCATTTAAATCCTGAAGGTGGTTTTAAGGTGCAGAACCGAAGGTCAGGTCTAAGGTGGGGTTTGTCTCAGGTTGAACGTGTGACAGGGCCAGGAGACCCGTCCCCTCCAGCGCGGCACAGCCGGGCCGCTCTGGGCTGCGAGAAACACGCGAAATAAAGAACAGAGCAATAAAAACCCGCTAAGAACCGGGTGGGACAGCACAGAAAACAGAAAAAACAGATTTATTTCATACCCCTCACGCGGCCCGGCCGAGGGCGGAAGGCAGCGGCGCTGCCGCGCCTGCGCGAACGCCCCGCCCCCACCGCGCATGCGCGCGGCCCCGAGGCGCGACAGGCCACGGTCGCGCAGGGGCCTGCGACAGACGTTTGTAAGTTCCTCTAAAAATGCGGTATTTGTGGCATGCTGAAGCCACGTTTGACTGCAGTCCTGTTCAGTGAATTAGTCATTGGGGTGCCGTGATAATATTACTGTTAAGTGTTGAAAGGCTGAATATTTTGAATTTTAATGCAGCAAATTTTCATACAGCAAACAGAGGGTCTCCACGCCTTTACCCACTGCCAGCGCCCTCCAGGGACTCACATTTACAGTTTACAGAATAACGCTCCTTTAATAAAATCTTGACAGGTAAAGGTTCGGGATTGCTGGTGACAGTACGTGGCGCAAAAGATGCGTTGAAAGCAATGGACAGACAAGCTCTAATCCCTGACAAAACCTGGCTCACGATAAATCACGGAGTGCAGGTCTTACCCAATGAGCAAGACACACATTCATCGCAGAAGTTATGCTTTTAACTAATTTTTTATACTATTTCTTTACATTTAGGTGGAGCTCGAGTGACTTGAGGCACACATCTTACTGAGCGATGGTCATATCTTGGCAGTGGATATTTCAGGGTAGTACGTACTTGAGATAACCCTGGGATGGCACCATGAGTCACTCCTGGAGGGATTTTGTCATGGTTGCTGATCCAACCGACATCATCCTTTATCTCTCTCGGTTTTCAGATGCTGTGCAGCTGATCAACTAAAAATTACTACCCTTTAAATTTAAAAATAATTTTAAAAATTCCCTACTCTGCAACGGTTTCAACAGAGACACAGGGCATCCATTCCACTCCACCCTCCATTTACCCTCCCTTGGATTGTTGTGGGAGGTCGGAAATTCTGTGTTCCATCCAGAGAGTAGCAAATACATTTCTCCCTGTAACTTCCATACTGCTGTTATCATCCCATTTATCCACATCCCACTTCACTCACCCTCCACTGAACACCTGACCCCAATGAACAGATTGGTCATCGCAAGTGATTAAAAAAAAGAGAGAGAAAAAGATTTATTATTTTCAGTTTTCTTTTTTTGTTTTGTTTGTTTTTTGTGTTGTTTTTTTTTTTACACCTGCCAGGTTGCACAAGACTCTGAACACAACAACGGTCACCAAATGTACAATAAACATACACAGTTAAATAAGAGATGGGGCCCGAGCAGTCCAAGAGGTGCAAGATCAGGGTGCGCGGGCAGGGGTTGTTTTCTTTTACCTCCAGGAAAATACAGCGTCTGACCCAAAACGCCTCCAAGGGACAGCATCTCCAAACAAAACATGGACCTTGCAGGCAACTGAGAGGACTCTGGATTTACATTTCTGTGGGACACGACTTAGAGAGATCTTTGGGTTGCTCTGGTTTAAAAATAGTACTTCCTATACCTTCTGCACTGCAGAAATGGAGACAAAAATCCATGCAATCTTTGCCATCTACGCAATCGCTGTAGTTCCTTATTTTGGAAGGAAAATCTGTGGTACTTCCATTTCCAGGCACGCTTCTTTCATATGGCATTCATTCGACTTGGAATTACTTCGCCTGGAGACAGGCCAGTAGCCCAAGCATGCTGCTGCTGCAGGGCAGAGAAAATTTGATGAGGAAGATTTGAGTTCAAAAAGGCTGTTTTGAAACGGTTTTATGTTTCAAATAGTTTTTCACTTTTAAATAACTGGTACAATTGTCCTCATTCATGAGCCGTTCTAACGAAGGTGAATAAGAACAAAATAGTTTTTAAACCCCATGTCTGCAACATCATTAATGGGAACATATTTGATGTTCATGTATTGTCAAACTTTTAAGACTTTCTAAATTGCTTCTGCAGGGCAGTATCCCAGTATTCCCAGTCTCCCATTTCCAAGTCTGCTATTTTCCTACTACTTGTAACATTTGTGGCTTGTTATTAAATCAGCAGCAGCCTGAAGAAAGCCAAGACAAAATTCTCCCTACTCTTTTCCCACACCAGCAACACTGCAAGGCCTGACGTTGTATTGCCAAAGTCCTCAGCAACATGAATTTGAGTTACTTACTGGGCATTGTGGTTGCTTGCCCACGCTGCCAGAGTCACTGGGCTGCCAAATCCACAGAATTTAAAGTCACCCATCATTGCACTTGACCAAACGGGAGCTCTGGTCCATGTTAATTCTACCTCGCTCATTAATGCCCCAGTGTGGTGGTACAGCCACAGAAGAGGAATCCCAGGAACAAAGTAATCCACATTTTGGCAAGCCACTTCAAAGCTACCTCAGAACAGTTCTGAGCTGGCCAGTATTTTCCAACTGATTTTCTCAATACTATTTCCATGCCACGCTAACAGGTATGTTGATTACCAAAGCAATACCTGCTACAAGGCTTTGCCCACAAGGAACCAGATTTGCTCTTGGGCGGCCTGAGCGTGGAGTTCTCTCATGTCAAAGAGCTTTACCTCAATCAAACCTGATACCGCAATGTGTAGTGCTTACTCACATAGGTAATCCACACCTGAATCCATGGGAATACCTACGGAAGAGTGCCACATTCACACACTGTGCAGTACAAGAGAAAACAAATAAAAAAACCCCCCTCGAGTCCTTCTGTCTCAAGGGCCTCTAAGACACAACACCCTTCTTTGCGTTTGTTTTATAAATAAATGTGTCCTGTTATGCACAGATGTTCTGGGATGAGTTTTCCAGTAGCGAGTGGAAATTCAGACGTACATGGTATATCCCATCAGAAGTCAATGGAGTTCTAGTCATATTCTTGCAACCACCAGAATGCCTCGAACAACCAACCAAGACGACCTGTTAAGGAGAACTATGTAAGGAAAAACATACTACATGGCCTTAAAAGGTAAACCTTCTCTTTCCCTTTCTCCTGGTCCCTAAATGCAACATGAATTCTGTACGTAGACCAGGTCCATCACATCAGGCAACCCTCACGGATAGCTTTCTGTGTCCCATAAATAGTGGTCCACTAGCATGTTTCTTGTGTGTTTCCTGAGTCCAGGGCTGGTTGTTTTATGGAACTGTCCAAAGGAATTACAGTGCATTGTTAACAAGGTTATTTGGGAAAAAACCAACAAAGTAACCAACTCTCCATCCAGTCTTGAAGAGGAGAAATATGTTTACTTTGAGGTGGCCCCAGAGGTAACGACCCTGTCCCTTCAGAGGAGTGCTCTGTATCCTTCATTTTCTCCTGGCACAACTATCTTAAATCACAGCAGAAGCTGCTGTGATGGTTTAGATGAGCCTTTTTTTTTGTTTACAGGCAAAAAAAAGCAATTTTCCCTGCAAACACTGGAGGGAAAAGAGGTAACAGCGACTCTCTACTACCCTTAGGTGCTCCTAGGATTTCAATCAGTCAGTTTGTTCCAAACAACACGGGTTTAAGACTGTGCTTTTCCTGCTTGCTGGAACTGCTGGGTAAAATGGGGCAGGGCAGACAGGATGTAAACAGTTCTGGAGGGCTGGAAAAATAATAATTTAATGGACTGCTTCGGCACATCTTCACAGCTTCATTGTTCAATCCATCCCCATAGAGGGACACCAGGAGCCACCGCTTGGCTGCTGCTGGTCCTTTCTCCAGGCAGTCTGCTCACGTGGAGCAGGGACATTCCCCTTCAACTTGGCAGTTCTGCCATATTCTGCCAGTTTACATGATGTTCTCCTCTTTAACGGCTCCTGTTAAAAATATACATACAACAATCTGCCAGGAAGCCTTCAGTTAGGCAAGCTTTTTCCCATACAGTTGAAATAAAATTGTTTGCTGGACACACTTCCAAAAAGGAAAAATAAGGGTCAGCAGACATGCCAAAAATAAAGTCCAGGCAAGCAGAGGTTTCACTTCTCTTGTTCTTTTTCTTAAAAGCTGCATAAAAAGCATCCCAGAAAGACTTTGAGGGTACTTCATGGTCACTGGGAATTAAACCCTCTTAAAGCATTAACAAGAGCTCCAAGATTTTAGTGGAAGGTAAGTGAGCATATACAGTAAAACATACAGAGCCCCAGGGTACCCCCACATCTGAGCTGTCGGGGAGGTGACAAGGACAAGCAAATGGGACCATGAGGCCCCTTCACTCGTGCTCTGCTGAGAAAGTCCTAGGTTTGGAGATGTGCACTTCGCTCCCACCACTCCCGTTGGTGGTGGTGGTGATGATGTACTGGGTGGTTTGCTGCTGGCTGCTCGTCTGGGATTCCAAGGGATCCGTGTGGGCTGCGGGCTGGGAAACGCCCACCTGAACCTCGCTGGGGAGTGAAGAGTTTTGTTTGCCATCCAGATCAGGCTGACCTTCAGATATCACGTAGTGAGTCTGCACAGGGAATATAGAAAATAATTAATAACCACCGTACCTTCTGTAACTTTTCTGTTCTAGTAGTCTGCTGGCAGACATTTTGGTGTAAACAAGGAACTTTTGAACTAAGCTCTATTTCATTTACATGTATTTGGTAGCAACATAATGCCTGTCTTTTGATTTGAAGGACATTGGACTTACTTGGCATTTGGTTAATTTAAAAATGGTTAAACTCATTACACAATAGACCATCACTGCAAATTAAAATAGCAATTTTTAATTCAACTATTCTGAAAGGTTTTTTCCTGTATTCCACATGTTCTAGCAGAAGTTTCACTCCCAGTGACCAGTACCAACACAGGCTAATGACCTGCCTCCTTACGCTGGATTGCTTACAAGGAATTGCAGGAACTCTTCTTATTTTCTAATCTTACAGATAACGGAAAGCTACTGAAATGTTTCCAGATGCTGTTCTGAAATTTGGTTTAATGCATACTGCTTAATCATAAATATTTTTAAGCCTAAGGAGTACCACTAAGTAATACTTTGTCCTGCAAATGTGATTAAGTGAAGACTTTAAACTGGAAGGAGTCATACATACAAGGGCCAAACAGCATAAGCCTTGTAAATGGTTCCATGCAGACTATACTGTGCAGTCTGCAACTCTTTAGGTACCTCCACTCAGTGCCCCAGTCACGATTTTGGCATTCCTTAAACCTTCGAGCTGAACAGCTTTATGCCTGATAATATTCTGGATGAAAAAAAGGCTGTGATGGTTTTCCTTACCTGAGTAACTGCTTTCACTTGCCCTGTGTTGACAGTGGTGACCGGGGTACCCACAGCAGTCTCTGTGATCACATACTGCCCTTGGGGGATGGTCATCATCTGAATCTCTGATGCTAAAAAAATGCAAATTGGATAATCAAGACCTCCAGCCAAACTCAAAGACAACCTTCAAAGATCATGTCTTATGTCAGTAAGACTGAAAGTCTGAAACAGTGGGTGTTGATTAGAAATTCAGGTGATAGAAGGCCTTGTAGAACCCTACAGGCCTCAGCGGAATTATGCCAGTTAACACCATCTGGATATTTGGCAATTCATGCAGAGAAAACACATACTGTTCTCACTCAAATCATCACAGAATTACCATCAAGAACTGCACGGATTTGAAAAACATCTTCATGTCACGCTCCTTTGCCATTCAATTCTTTCAAGCATGCATCCAAATTTGAACAAGCAGCTATCCAACACATGGATTCTTGCTGAATGCAAGTTCCTTGGAATAAATGAGCCCAGTGTGCCTGCACAAACCGTGTACTGGATCGGTATGGATGACAGTGGAAGAGCTGGTACAACCATTTGCTTTTGTCTGAAACTTTATCTGCTTGATATCTATGAATATGAACCACAAAGCTGAATGAGCTCTGAAAACTCCCATTTGGTATCTGGAGACATGGGGCAAGTGTTAGTCACACACACTTGCCAGACAAGTAGTTAGAGCTACTGGTGACACTTACAGTAGCTCCGAAATGAGTTCCAGTTGCTGGGGAGATATGTGTGCTGGACTGAGGAGCCTTGCTGCTGCTGGAGGGCTTGGTTTGGTGTCGATGCAGTTGTCTGCATCTGTGAGGGGCTGAGTTCCTGCTGAGGTTGTTGCGAGGAGGGACTCAAAGGCTGACCCCCAACCTACGGAAAAAAAGGGGCAAGTGTTCTTGGTGTAGTAAGGATTGCACAGCTCTGCGCTGTCACAAATACAACCTTCTCATTAAGGGAAAACATAGCGCAGGTTCTAGAGCATACTGAGTACAAGAACTCTCCTCTCTCTCCTGCAACTTGCTTCACTCTATAGTCAATAAGCACAGACCAGGAAACTGAAATAGAGATATTGTTGCTTGCCAAAGTGAGTCTATGGCAGAGACCTGGGATTAGAGGCTAAATTCTACCCAACAGCATGAAGAGCTGCGCTTCAAATTTTTGAGGAATGCCAGTTTCCAGTTACATCTTCCAATTGACAAACTTCATTTAAGCTGCAAATGTTTCTGTTTCCAGTCATTTCTCTCTCCTTTGTACATACTGTCAGGAGAAAAAAAAAACCACACCAAAAAACCCACACAATAAATACCCGAACAAACCCACAACAAAACACCCCCATACGCCCTGAGACATCTGGGCAACTGCTTGATGATCTCAATGTGAGAGCCATTTCACATGTGGTCCTTTAAATGACAAAGGAGACACTATCCCCTGCATCAGCACGTGCAATACGCCAGCTGAGCGGGCTGGTGCGGAAAGCGTTTCCTGAAGAGAAGAGAAGAGAAGAGGGAAATACCTGTGATGATGACTGAGTTGCTGGTGATGGCTCTGTGACCTGGATGTGCTGCACCTGGATGGCATGTTGGGTGTATGTCTGGGGGTCATGGAGCTGCCCAACATCCACTGTGGAGTGCTGGGACTGGTGAGGTGAGGTAGCCTGGGGAAAACAATTAAGCATAGGTCTATACCTCAAATTCTCTGCAAAAGAAGCCACGCTAAACCTCTTCTTGGACACAAGGTCTAGAATAATGAGTGGAGCACACCTGTTGAACCTTGTGGAGTTTCTTTGCACCCTGGGAGATAAAATACATTTAACAGACGTAACGGCACAGAGATGGTTCTGTCTCAGTGATACCAACGGAAAGGACTTGCCTAACGTCATACAAGCTGTTTGTGGCAGTGGCTGGACTACACCAAAGGGTACAAAAGCCAGGATTAGTGTTAACCACTTCTCTGTAAGCGTCTTTCTGTACAACGTATACATACTCGAGACCTGCATATCCAATTCTGTAGTTTGACACAGCTCTGCATCAAGACAAGTGCTCAGAGGTATTTAAAGATTTTTTCTGCAACACTTGCTAACGATATCAATTGCAGTAATTGAATTACAAGTCTTGGATATCTATAAAATTAAGATCTTCCTAATATTACCTGCAACAATCAGCGTTCATGCTCTTGTATCGTTACAACAGCCACGGTCACTATCAACTGGGGCCATTGTTTAGGCCTTTATTAATCAAATTCATAACCTGTTTTGTTATGAGGGGCCAGAGAGAACATGGAATTTGGGATTAAAATATAAACACACGACAGTTTCAGCTTCCTCCAGTGGGTAACAGATTTAAAGACTACGGTGGTTTCTTACAGCTGCCTGAGGTATTTTCCTCAGACCAGTTACTCTAGCTACAGTCTGGTTTCATTTTTAGGAGGCTGTTGAGCATCGAGAGAATGAATATTCTAATAGATGCTATGAAGGGAACAAGCAACCACTCTCTGTACTCCCAAATTTTGGCTCCGAGGACAAGGAAGTACAAATCAGTCTTGAACTGCAGAAAATGGGTCACCCACTGACCCACTTTTCCAGTTGCTGGAAAACATTCCGAGAGCAGACTTGAGCAAGGGTCCCCAGATGGGTAGAACTAAGTCAGGACTGTGTTGATGTGTCTTCAAGCAAGCTGACCAAGGCTGGCAGGACTATTTACGCCCGGGTACAAGTGCTTATGAAGGGAACCCTATGCCTTATCAGTTGATTTATCTGTAAAAAGTAGCTGCAGCACTTTTTGTGGCTACTTCTTACCACACTTCTGCATGCTAGAGCCCCAAGAACACACAGGCTTGGTAGGGAAGGGGTCAAAAGCACAGCAAGATCCCCACTAGGCTACTCACCTGGGCCACTTGAACAACCTGCAGCTGTATGTGCTGAGGCTGCTGCAAGCCAGTTGTGGATTGAGACACAGGGATGTACTGGATGCGCTGGTAATCTCCCTGGGGAGTCCGGTAGTCTGTGGTGAGGGTCTGGGATATCTCCGTCATTGCTTGGGTCAGTAAATCCGTTGTCTGAGCGGGGAGAGAGAGAGATACAGATCATCATCATCATATTGATGTACTTCTTCAGGGCTGCAGTTCTTTTATCTACACTTACAGTGGGTCTGGTCATTTATTTACAGGAGCTTAATGTGTACAGAGGTTGGGGTCGTAAGTAATCACTAGGGATCATCCACTAGAATTGCTCTCTTCTGTCCAAATCCTAGTCAGGACCATTAAGGGCTAACCTAATGTATCATAATAAAAATAATTATTTTCATCTTGTGACATACCAGTATTCTACGAAACAACGGAAGTCCCGTATTTGTGAAGAGTTGACTTGTTTTCCAAGTCAAAAAGTGGTTCGTGGACATATTGCACCTTTCTTCCTCCCCTGTCAGAATGACAACTGTATTTCTAATGTGTAAAGACATTTAGTACATAACTTAATCAGGTGTATGAAGCCAACAGCATCCTGATTGAACTTCTCCATTTTCAAGCAAAACAGTCTTCTATCCAGTTAGTCTTTAGATAGGAAGTTTTAAACTGTGATAAATAGGACATTTAAAACTACACAGTATCCCAGAACACCGAATGACACATTTTCTAGTCTCAGCTTTCACTTCTGTGGCAGCTGATGTATTAACGGTAGAGAGATCAGCCACTGGAGAGTCATATTCCTCAGTGCTGCACTGTCCAAAGGATTACAAAAAGATCTGACTCCCAGAACACAGTTTGGGTCCAGTCCCCAGTCACTCTTAAACTTGTCCTCTCGATGCCAGGAACTGCATCTCTCACCAGTGAAAATCCACGAGATGTGTATCCCTGAGTTCATTAAGTACATTATGTAGAGTCAGTAGGTCTGAATGAAAGAAGGAAATGGATTTGGGTATAAAAGGCAAATCCTTAAAGCTCCAGAAAGAAAGAAACAGCTCCTGGCAGTGCAAAACTGGACCACACAGACTCAAAACCAGAAGTGACCTCAAATAACGTCGTCACACAGGCTTTAAAGTGATGTCTGCCAAGTAAACCAGGGTTACTAATACCAGAAGGCTCCTGTTCTGTGCGTTTCCCTGCACTGCCCTTGTGTGCCTCCAGCCCTTACCACAACAGTTTCTCCGGTCGTGCTGTCGGTGGTGAGAACAGCCGGCGTGGAACTGATAACGGCCGTCGCCAGTGGCGCATGGATCGTGTTCGGGAGCTGAGCAAACTCTGGGTGCTTCTTGCGGATGTGCTGCACCATCTTCGTCTGCAGAGAGAAGCAAAGGAGCGTTGGAAGGATGGTCAGTAACTCTGCTCAGGGCCACTTGAAATCCAACAGCCCGGCCCAACGCAGCTTTTAGGTTTCCCTCAGTAAAGCAGCATCAAGATTCACACTATGAGATCCTCTGGTCAACAAGATGAAAACAAGGATCTGCTGCTTAGAGCTGACACTGAAGTATAGTCCTCAACAGCTTTTTACCCCAACATAGCCAAGTGTTTTATGACTTTTTCCGAAGGTCATCTTTTCTGTGTTTTGTTTCCCCGCTCATCTCCCCTGTAACTATCAGGGAGCAGTTTCCAAGCCCTTCCACTCGTGATCATGCTCTGATAACTTTTCAGCACAAACCCTCTATTCAGGGTATCTTTTGACCCTAAAACAACCAGGCTGTGCCTGCACTGTCAGCACACAGCATGAAACCAGCACCCTGACTGAGAACAAGAGAGCTCTGCTTGTGGATGGCCAGGTAACAGAGGCCATGGTGAAAGAGCATCCCCAGGGAGAGACCGTCTGAGGCCAGAACTCCCCCGTACCTTACTGCTGTACTGCTTGGAGCAGTGAGGGCAGCACACTGGAGGGGTGGCGATGGTGCCTGTCAGCTGCGTGTGGGTGCTCAGCATGGGATCTGGCTCTCCTGGGCCCGCAGGACGCAGTTTCCGGATGCTTGGAGGTAGCTCAGCACCAGGATGGTTTTTCAGGATGTGTGCTTTGCGTTTGCTGGCACTCTTATACACCTGCAGGGCAAAGATTTGAAATTAAAATGCTGCAATCCCGGTGTCTGCACAGGAAACAGCTACCAGTTATCTTCATCTGGAAGGTCTGCGTGTTGCTTTAGAGAATACATTTAGTTGAATCCCCGAACAATTACAACAAAAGGCATGAACGTACACCTTCCAGTTTTTCATCAATCTGTAAAAGCAACCGACTCCTTGTGTAGCACAGAGACGCCTTTTGAGAACATATTGTATGCCACAACCAAACACCAAAGCAGGACAAGGAGGTAAGAGGAAAACCTTTTTGCCATATTTGAAGATCAAATGCCCAGTGTTAATTTGTCACGAGAGTTGATGTCTCTACTTGACACGAAGCATCAAACTGTTTTAGTTCAGTGATCAATGTATCTTTTAGTTCTTTTTTAGGCACATCAACAAACAAATACTATCTAATAAATAAGCCATTTTTTTCTCCCCTCAAACAAAAGGAAGGAGGCATCACGGACATACTGAGGATAAGGACAGTCAAAATACACTCCCTGGTAAGTAAGGGCCTCCAGGCATAAGAGGCAAAGGAGACTAAGAGCAAGAACCCAAAAGCACTGCAGAAGCAGCTTCAGGCTCCACTGAACACTGGGAATTACTGGCACACGGCCTAGTAAGCAGCTCACAATAAAAGGGGTTAGAGACCAACTTTTAGAAGTGTTACAGAAACCAAAAGAACTTCGTGGCCAGGAATTATACACAGACAGGGTACTTAGTCCTAGGCTAACACAAGACTAGAGGCCAGTGACTGTCTGCTGGATCACAGTATTCAAGTTTTCCAATGCCAAACACAGCAGAAAGGGGAAAACTGCAGTTTTCAATTAGCATTCCACTGCCTTAGCCTAGTGTATTTTGTCTTCCTTTTTTTTTTTTTTGGACAGTACCGCAGGAATGTTGCGGGCAAGCAGCTCAGAAAAGCTACAAACCCTGCCAGAGATTTCTATGCAGAGACAAATTCGTTGCATCCAGGACTGGGATTGAGCTATCCTCCGAGAGGTGACTTCCCACACACCTTATCGCAGTATTGACAGAAGTAATCTCTGTTGGGTTTTATGATGGGCAACGTGAGCTCTGGCACTTCTTCTATTTTCATATCTGGATGTCTCTTTGATAAATGATTCACCTTAGGAGAAAGAAACAGAACAAGAACATATTACAGCCGGAAGCCAAACAACTGGTGCTTCTCCCAGACGTAACAGCCAAACCAAAACTGAACGATGCAAGCCAGCAGTGCTGGAAGCATTTCCTGCTGCAAGGGTTACTGTGCACTTGCATTTAACTGCTGAAGGTAAACGTGCTCTTGCTAGATCTCATTTCCAGTTTCCCTAACCAAAATTAGATAGGAAGGGGTAGAATAGTTTGCCAGAACTGTCTTGCAGCCGATATGTGAGAGTGAGGTAGCGTAAAGGGCCTCTGCCCAGATAACAACCCCCACGAAACCTTTGCAAACAATCTGTTGCTGCAGAACAGCCTTTACCCAGAGGCAGTGACGAGACGTGGCCAGGACAGGCCCTCAGGAAGGGGGAGAAACAAAAACCGGGAAAGATGGTCAGGAAAACTGAGGAAAGTAAGGCTGAACAAGGCGGTATTTTCATCTCGTGTCCTCTTAAATACAGTACACATCAGCATTACTTAGTGTTGAAATATGGTACTGACAACCAGACATACAGCGCAGGCAAAGAAACCTGCAAATTTGCTGAAGAGGAAAGACGCACAGGTTTAAAAAGAAGATGTATCACCTCAACTCAGCTACAAAATTTGTTTCACGGCATCCTGGCTGGATAAGACCAGACTGGACGGGGCTTGGAGCAACCTGGGCTAGTGGAAAGTGTCCCTGCCCATGGCAGGGGGGTGGAACGAGATGAACTTTAAGGTCCCTTCCAGCCCAAATCCTTTCACGATCCTCGTGTTCCAATGCTGGAATTCCATCTTTATTCCTTACCTATTCATCAGAATAGAATACAGAGGCTGTAAGAGCACCCAGGCACTCACCAACATGCCCCTGCGACGGAAACCCATCATGCAGAGGCGGCACTTGAACATGAAGCTCTCATAGTCAGTGGACGCGATCCGGGGCTTGAAGGTTTTGGAGCGGCTGATCCGATCGGCCTTCTTGGCCTCCCTCTCTGGATTGTGCATCCTCTGCATGTGCTCTCGCAGCTTGTCCTTTCTCTGGGAGGGAGCAGTTGGGGAGAAAAATGTCAGCAACATCACAGAAACGCCCTTACTACCTGCTATGCGTAAGAACCACAGTTTGAGTTGTTCAGGGATCTCTCTCCAGCTTTTCCTCTCAGAAAAATGTATTCACCCAGAAGTATCCAGTCCCTCCATGTCCCATCACAAACTCAGTGACAGGGAGCAGTTTACCTGGCTCACAGTCTGCTCCATCTGTTCCGGTGGGATTTGGAAAGGCATCTGGGTGACATGTGCTGACAAGATGGATGCCATGGACACAGGCATCTTGGCCAGGACTATTATTAAGCCGCTGGCATCAGCAAGAAATTACTGATATAAGCAATGTAACTGACCTGATATAAGCAATGTAACCCAAACACCTGGCAACGGAGGTGTATGATGTCCCAGTTCTTCATGAGCAGACAGAAAGTTCCTTTGCTATTAAATTATTAGGAATAAGATCTGTTTGAAATAAGATGCTGAGGCGACCTTGCCCCTTGTCCTTCAGAAATGGATGCCATAGCTCATGCAGGACACCAAGCAGTGCATGCAACTTACAGGCAAGTCTAGCGTATTTACACGTGTTATTTTCTTTCACCTTTGAGAACATGAGCTTATCTCCTTGAAGGAGGGTAAGGAATGGTGGGTTTTGTACTAGCGATGATCCAGCCAAGAGCCACCTCACCTTGAACTGCTTGCCACAGGTGGAGCACAGGAAGTCTTTGCGGTCCGAGTGCCGCAGCATGTGGAGTCGCAGCTTGTCAGGGCGGCAGAAAGCCTTGTCACACTCTGTACACTGGTAAATCTTCTCAGAATGGAAACTGCGCACGTGTTTCTTGACCTAAAATGGCAGATCACAGAAAAACAAAGTTTATTCGAGAGACAAGTGAGTGGTAAAACAGTCTAGGAAACTCTTCACAATATGAAAGAAAGGGAAAAGGTTTTGAAGTTGTCTCATCTGCTTTGGTTTAAAAACTATTTGATCGGAACAGTTGATATCTCAGCAATAGTTTCTATAAAGCCATAACATCTTTATTACTCATCTGCATGGGTGATTTGATTTCCTCAAGACTGATTCTTGAAGGCATCAGCTATTGCACAGTTGGAATTAATGGGCAGCAAAAGTCCACAACGTACCATTTGCACAGAATCACCCTCGAGTTAACACATTCATCTGAGGTTCATTATCTTCCCTTCATTTATAAGAAACCAAAACATGGGGACTAATTCCTTTCAATCAGACACAATGAGCTTGCAATTAAAATTGGCAAAAAAACCCCCAAACCAACAACTTAAGCAGAAGAGCATTTGCACACCATTCCTGAATGGCAATTAGTTCTCTGGGACTATCCTTGACCTCTTCAAACCAACAACTGAAGAAGAAGAGTATTTGCACACCATTCCTGAATGGCAATTACTTCTCCATACTCTGGGACTATTCTTGACCTCTTCAAATATCTAGAGGGCTTTTTTTTCTCCCCCCCAAATAAAGGAACTAATGAGATTTGACATTTGAAATGCAAGCACTACTCAAGAAATGGATCTGATCTCTAATTAAATCCTTACCACCTTCTAATACTAATCGTACGCAGAACAACTTGGCATCTCTACCTGTTCCACATAGAAGTATTTCAGTAGGCAGCGGTGACTAAACTTAATTATTCACATAGCAAGAAGAGAAAAAAAAAATCTGTTAAATGTCAAAAATTGAACTGAATAGTTGGAAAAAAGCCACGGGACTTTCAATCATTTGCATGGGAAAGTTTACAGGGAATTAGGTTGCAGTACAGCATTTCTGAATCATCAACATTCTTCCTTGTTGAACATTTACAGAAGAAAAAGGATTTCTGCCAGGATGGAATTATGTTAGTAAATCACTTTCCCCCCTACCTTCCTCTTTAGCCTAGTGGATAGCCTGTCAGTTCCCATTACTGATCTAAACTGGATTTCTGCATTTCAATTTCAGTCGAGCAGCTCAGTAAGACACATCAATTGCTTTGTCCCTAGGATAATGAATATGTGCATGGTCCATCTCAGATTTTTCTTACTGGACATGGAAATAGAACCTTTAAATTCTACGAATGACCTTGTCCAAGTGCTCAGCATACTGCAGAGTAGCTGCATTACTCACTGCTCCCGTGCAGTGTGCAGGAAAGCAGAATAAAGTGCCCAGCTGAAGCCCAGGGGGGAAGTCAGGAAGCAGAGTATCCTGATCTATTCTGGCATTTCTGCAAGCTGTTCAAAGGAATTACCCTGACAGAAAACAGGCAAGGGATTAAAGATGTAAAACCACTCGTTTTTTTGTTCAGAGTTTTAATGACAAAGGGCAAGGTGTGTTCAAGTACAAACTGAGTACAGCAAGAGACAATTCCTTTTTGTGCCACAGAGAGGTAGAAGTCAGGACCTCTGCTTCAGGCATTTTTTGGGAATAAGGCACCCACCTTTCTGGAGTACAGTGCCTTCTAATGCCAGATTGAAGCATCACATCTGATGATTTAGTGGACAGAGCACTTAGGTGTCATAAGACAATATCTAGCCATGCTTGGTCACTCCTTCTTTTCAGTTTCTGACTGAGGTGGACCCCTGCACCTTGTGAGAATGGACTGCTGTGCAGTTACACAGGGAGAGCATTGAGAAACCCACGGCCTTGTGAGAGACCCCCAAAGCAGTGCTTCAAATCGGTACAGCATCTCACCTGGATAAAATCTGGGAAGCGTTTCTTGCAGGTGGGGCAGGTGAAATAGCCATCATTGACATGGATGGCCACGTGATCCTTAAGCAGATCCAAGCGGTCAAAGGACTCGGGGCAGAAAATGCAGGAGTACGTTTTCTGGTCCATGTGGAATTTCATGTGGCTCTCGAGGGCACTGCTGTTGATGAAGCCCTTGTTGCAGATGTCACAGGTCAAAGGGCAGTTCCCTTCCCGCCCATGGAACCGCAGGTGCTGGTCCAGCTTGTCCTTCTCCCGGAAGGCCTTCCCACACTGCAGGCATTTGAACGGGCGGAAGGATTTCCGGATGAACAGGTGCTGCAGAGCTGCATTCTGAAAGAAACATCCAAGAGACCGTTAGCTTTCATTGCCACACACAGATTCCACATCTAGATATATTCAGGATTGTATATACTGGATGATCAGTGAACCTAAGCTTCAAAAAATTATTTTCCATCATATGCTGCCTCCAATTTACAGAAGGGAAGGTTGTGACAGGCAGAAGTCCGGGGACATACCTGCAGCTACACCCTGAGTTAGAGGAACACAGTGCAGGAGTTTCCTCTCCATCCCCGATTTCTTCCGATTTAGCTGACTTGTCTTTAGCATGACATTTTTCTGTAAACTAAAACTAAGTCCCCTCTGAAGCACAGACCCAGGCCTGAGAAAAGCTGCAATTCCGGCTGATTACTGGGCATCAGGTCGTAAGTTCAGCCACCATACAAAGGAATGGTGAGCCAGCACCCTGTGTTTCCCTCAGGAGCAGGGCTTATGAAATTCCACAGCCCTTTACAAGATCACCTTCTGCATCAAAGATCACCACAGAGATGTGCAGCAGTGGTTTGGCATTGCCTGGAGAACTTCTAGTGGAACATAAATTCAGGAGATACCGGTCTAAACTTTTTTACTATTGCCAAAAAGAACAGGGTTTCAAAACATGACAGCAAGGGCAGAATGGCAGCTTTATGAGCAGCAGGTAAGAACTTGTGAGCAATTCTACACTCCTACTGTGCACAATGTCTCCTCTCAGCTCCTATTTTGTTTTGGTGTGTGTTTGCCTTCACTCTGCCTTTTCTGTAACCATTGATGTTCTCTCTTCTTTTTCTCCCCTTACCCTTCAGGTAAATGTTATAGAGCCATCCCAGTCCTGACCCAGCACTCTCTGCTGGAGGAACAGATGCTGCTGGATGCACTGCCTGCAGAAAGAGGGAAATGTGTTCTGCACCTGCATTTCAATATCGGATGAGAACTTTTGTGTTGGATAGTTGCAAAGCTGGAATTGAGTCCTATGAAATCCCACGGCACATTGTCACCCATACTGCACTCAGAGTACACTGCCACGCTCCATTCCTCTGCAAGAAGTCTACGTAATATCCACTCTTCTCTCAAATACTTCTATAAACTGTTTTTGATTGATGTCTTCTCTTTTCACATATTACACACAGAATCTATATCCTGATAGTTAGAGAAATAATGTGAAAGAGCATGAATTTAGGTTGCATATTAGGAAGAAATTCTCAGCTGTGGGGGTGGCAAGGCCTCGTCACAAGTTGCCCAGAGAAGCTGTGGCTGCCCCATCCCTGGAAATGTTAAAGCCAGGTTGGATGGGGCTTGGAGCAACCTGGGCTAGTGGAAAGTGTCCCTGTCCACGACAGGGGGGTGGAACTGGATGAGTTTTAAGGTCCCTCCCAACACAAACCACTTGGATTCCACTAGAATATTGCTGACACTTCTGCTCATATGTGTTCCATATGACCCACTTCTCCAAGAGACACATTCAAGACTTCTGCAAACAAATTTCCCTGGTTTCCTGTCTGCTTTCCTTGTGGGAATGTGGCAGCTGACACAGCTGACATTTGCTGTGTCCCTTAAGTGCATGCCAACAGCTGACACTGAATAAGTAAAGTTAGGAGCTCTTCTGCTGCATTGAGGAAACAGCTTGGGAATACCGTGAAATGCTGTGCTAAGGATTAAATTTGTGAACCTGAAAAATCCTTTTCACCATCTCAACTGCAGAGGGAAACCTTAACTTTCCTTCCAGGAAAGAACAAGACAGCAAATGTTCTGCTACAAAAAAACTCATTAACAGTTTAATACAGGAGCTCCAAATAGGGCTTCCCAGGAGTTATCATCATCACCATCCTCCATTTTACAAGTGGAGACAATGGAAAACACAGGGATCTGCTGTAAGTCACACTGGGAATTGGAAAGACAGCCACGTGCTGTCCAAAAACTGAGGTGCTGCTTGGAGTCGAAAGGATACAATTTCCCCCTTAACCATAGGGATATGCTCACAAAATATAGGCGAAAAGATGTATTTCAAGTCCTGAACTACAGTATTAATTTGAGTTTTGATCACTGGTACCTTAGCAGGGAGCTGACTGCAAACACAGCAGGCCAGACTCAACATAGCCCTGTTGTTATCTCAAGGGCTGCAGAAGGTGAAATGTTTTAGTGCTCTTTGCTTAGGTAGTCTATCAACTATAAAAACAGAACAAAAGAACTAAGTGTTGTCTTACTAACTTGCAGTATCGATCCAGCACAAACAACTGCGCAAACAAATCCTCCCAAACTTTAACACTGATATTACAGCTCTTCAGCCAAGCAATCTACTCCTATGAAATCCATCTTAAATTTACAAAGAACTGGTATGAAAAGAAGTAGGCGAATGCAAATTGTTATTCAGGTAACGCTTAGTTCTGGACATTGGTTACCTAAAGAAGAACAAATGTGACAATTTATGGTGTGGGGCCAATCAGGAAACACTAAACAGGAGCTGGACAAAACAACATGGAAGGCGATGTTGATACGTACCATTGGATTAGATACAGCGAAAACCCAATGAAACAAAAACCCAAACCTACCTGCAGCTCCAGCTGAGCAGGCAGCATTGAGAGAGAGAGAAATACTTATGTTATGCAATGGACTTGAAAACAGAAGCCTTGACTTCTGCAGGTCACTACAAGGGCTCTTCCAACTAGAGTTTACTGCTTTGAGGTTTTTGCCTCAGGAAACACTAAACAGATCTTCAAGGTTTACTCTGTAGTTAGTAGCTGCCCAAGGGGAGTTAAAGGGCAAAGATAAAAACCACAGATAATCTTGAAGGTGTTTTGTGACCTTTCTTGTTTTCCCAGGGCTGATTAACAAGGATGCAATGTGCACTGCAGAACCATGGTGAGAACAGAATGCTTTCAAGAGAGGGGAATAATTAGGGCAGGATGACAACAGGGTAGGCAATAGGAGAGTGAAAAAGTTAAGGAGAAGGGACTTTTTCTAACCTCATGTTACTGGCTGTGTTCCTTGTTACACAGCCAGTTGCATTTCTTTCACCGTGAAGGAAGTGACTGCGCTTTCCAAATCATATTCCTACCCGTCCTGTTTCTGGCATTAGCACATAGACACCCTGCATACTGCCCAGAACTGAACTAAAACCTAACATTCATTATGGCTGCGGACCACCATGTTCCTCTAGTTTTCTACAAGAGTTCTTGAAGGGTGGGCGTATCTCTTTTCAATACTAGGGACACAACTGCCACAGTTAAGGTCTGATCTCCAAGGAAACCCCACAGGCTCTAAAGCAGAGGCTGAAAAATGAGCTGGTCCTATCAGGACTTGAACCCTGGGGCAGGACAGATCAGTGCTTCCAGCTAGCATGAAAACAGCCTTAGAGCACCACTGTCTTAAGCCTTAGAAAAGCTGAAGCAATTCCCAAAGAACGACTGGTTTTGAAAACTACATCCTATCTACGTAATAAGGAAGCATTAGAGCTACACAGGTTTCAGAATCATAACCAGGAGTCAGGACTTTCTACCTGTTCTTTGGAAGTGAATAATGTACTACACATCTAAAACCCAAATGTTTGCTTGCTTTAATTATGAAGTGCATGTTATTGTAGGCAGGTGCTGTGAATAGCTGAGTTGAGTGTTTAGAGGGTGATTTTTCAGTGCTTAAAAAATTATGTTTGCTGGTTTAGTCTTATCTCAAGTGCTCATTGCTCACAGTCTGATGCAATATGGAAAGGTCTGTGCAACCATCCATCTGCCAATCTGCCAGTGCTCCTGGCTTGAAACATCTCCAGGACTCTGCTGAACACGAGCTGCCAGATACAGGGAAAGTTAGGAAGACTTGAGATACAAACATGTCACTAAACCACCACTGCACTCCTCTGAGCTGTCATCCATTTGAGATGAATTTACAGAGAACAAAAGCTAAGTCACAAGACAAAGAAGTAACTTCAGAATTTCTGTCCCTTTCTTCCTACATTCATTACTTCAGAAGATCCTAAGTTCACATCTTGGGTTCAGAAGTTCAGGGAAATGGCAAACATTTTCTGTTCTTACTGAGGAAGCTGTAGCACACCGTAAGCAGTACATCCCCATGCTCTGTCACAACTTCAGCATCTCTCTCTCTGTACTCTATTATACATCCTTCAATACACTCAGTAAAAAATCCCCCAAGCTTTTAAACATACGAAAATTAAATCACTGGTAGAAACTCGTCATTCAAAGACTGCAAGCATTTTGTATGGTTAAAAACTGTGCAGTCTTAATGTGCCCAAGCCAAACTCTTCCTTCAAGACATGCCACTGCATTTTTGGGTTAACACCACCACTGGTCTTGCATATGCATTTCTGTAAACTGCAAACAAAATTTGGCTTAACATCTTCCTATACAGAAAAGTTACTCAACTCTTTTCTAATCCTTCCTCATCCCCTAAAAATGAATCCTTACCCCCACTGCAGCTGTTTCTTTCCTTAATCCAAAGTTAACACATGGAAGAAAAAGGAAAAGATTTTAAGCTAAATAAACTGATCTCCCAGTTACAAAGCTTCAAGGATTATTTGCTTGAATAATTTCCCTCCCACACATGGTAGAGAAAAAATAGCTCATCCAGTTGATACAGAGCTCAGGCTCCACGTGTTTGCTGTCAGTACACAGGCTCTTAGCAAAGGTTTTGCTCTCAAAGGCAGTTTTCAACCCCAAAGAAGGATTTTATCACTAACTATCATCATCATCATCTAAGTGGATCTAAACTGAGGTTGTGGTTCCTCTTTGGCAACTATCTGCAAGAGACTTCTGAGAGACACAGATGGTGCTGTGAGCAAGTCGTTAGTCTGTGCCACAGCACCACGATTCTGCCGGCTGTTTGAAGCACCCTTGCTTGCCAGCTTGCATGGACTGTGTTTCCATGCAAGAATTACTGTGATGGACTTCAATCGGCTCCAACTCCTGACCCGTTCTCACTAGCACCTATGAGATACTGATCCTTTGTGTGAGATATGTCTTCCTCTAAGTGCAAAGAAAACTGCTAGGAATGAGATGCTTTATTTGGGATTTGGAAATGGCTGTGACAGTGAAAGGAGGACCAGCTGGCCCTGGCAGGCAGGTCTGGCATTCCCTGGGTTACAGTGGATATGATCCCCCATCCTCTGTGCTTACCCTGATGCGCTTTGCTCGCCTCATGTCATCTGCTGTCATGGTGCTCTGCGTGGGCACCGTGCTCCCCTCGTGCTGTGGCTGCACATGGAGTGTGTGGTTTTCCTGCTGCTCCAGTGCTGCCTGCGGCTCTGGTGGCACCGGAGTCTGTTCCTGCTGCTCCAGCCCGTTCAGTGGGGCTTGTCCGGCCTCATCAAACTGCCCCTTGCTGGAAAAATGCAGCAAGTCCTGAAATCGCAAATCATACAACCAGTGATTATTCCCCCCACCCACTGAAAAACACTTTGATAATACTCACCAGAAAACAAGATTTCTACATATTTAATCACAAGCTATAAACAAAACAGTGTAGTGTAATGTCTACACTCTTACGGCTCTCCTGCTGTGTCCACTTGCTGTTTTCAGCACATCACCGTCACCTACAGCAGCATCACCCAGAGCACCAGGGGAGCCGTGCTGCAGGTGGGTGACTCTCCGTGGGCCATCCCTTTGTCTGACCAGCCACAGACAATCAGCGTTACCCGGCTGTTAATAGCCAAGAAGGGTCTTCTGCACTCAGGACTATTTCTGCTTTAACCAAAGTGACTAGTGCAGACCCGGGAAAGGAGAGAATTTCTGTCCCGTGGAAACTGTTGTCACTTTGAAACATTATCGTGTGTCATTTTGCAGTGTCTTCTTCTTTCTAACTAACTATCTGGAGTGCTGAACTGGAGAATGACAAACGAGATGATCACACTGGGCACTGCGTGGTTTTTTTACCCAGTTTCCAGCTCTGCACACATCACTTCCATGTATCACACAAAGCTGTCTCTCCTCCCCTTTTGCATTAGCATAAAAGGGAGGGTGTTCTGAGCGGGAAGCACATGCCAAACAAACCTACATTCTTTCCCTGTAAGTTCCAGTAACTCCTCTGGGATGGAGTCATCTTGTATTACGTGAAAAAACACACATAGATCCTTATTAGACACCATGTAATGCAACTGAAGAAACTTAAAAGCATGAGCTAGGAAACAGAGCACTAGAACTAATCTTGAATTATGTCACCTGAAGGCTGGTGCTGTCAGAGCACAAAAGTGGGTGTGGGAGAAGAAAACCAAGGAATGAGGCCCTTAGAGACCTTGAGTGCTTACCAGAGAGAGGCCCTCAGTAAACCACACACCAGCCCAGTGTCCAGCCCAGGTCTGGGTAGCAAGTTTCCACCTTGCTGACCCTCAGCTGTGCTCTCAGCATCCTGAGTCTCCAGTTCCCAGGCAGAACTCGTGCTCAGCTTTGGCAAGGCAAGCAGACCTCCAACGGCTTGGGACATCACCCTGCCCCACCGCACAGACACACGTGAGCCAGCCCGGGGCCATGCTCCAAGCTGGCAGGACACAAGCCACCTCCAGTCCAGAGGCCACTCACACACTGGACTGCGCCCAGCAAGCACCATCTCTCCAGAGTGAAGCGTTTGGGACCAGCATTAGGTTTCTCTGTCTAAATGAGGCTGCCATGTGTCAGCCTGCAGGGAGGGTGAGCTCACAGCTGCCTGCACCTAATGCAGCATTTCGGGCATTCCAGCAGGAATTCACAGGCAGAGTATACATTCCTCCCTCTGAGCCGGCATGGAGCCACAACCCAGTGAGGTGCCAGAGGAAAACTACCACTCCAGATATCAGCTTTCAGCTAAATCATAAAACAGAGCACTGATCCCTTCTGTCACTGCTCATAAAAGGGCTTAGTGGTAACCTAAGCATGGTCAGCATCAGAGAATTTAGCTTTTTACTTAAATGAGTCATATTATTTCCCTACAGACTATAACCAACGGCCACAAGCAAAAGAACATTTTGCAATAAGCCTGCCTACAGGAGGCTCTTCTGTTAATATTAAAACATCGTAAGAGAATCATATCTCAAACTGATTTAATTCCACCAGCAACAATTGTAAGAGCAGGCTGACCTCACATTCCAGAAAGGACAGATAGGAACCTAAATTCCCATTACAGTTTTACTGTCTAAATTACTTCTGTGATGCTGCTAAACTGCCACAATAACCTACCTCACTGCTAAGTGCTTTGGAGTGAAACTTGCTGCAGAAGTCCCAGTGATTTTACAGGTTTTATAGAAGGGAAGTAGTATGCTCTCCTGGCAGAGAATTCCAGCTAGAAACCAAAAATTACTCATGTGTAAGTCCAAAGCACACCTTCAGTTCGCACTGATGCCCCAAATTCTTTTGGTCAAGAGTTTACATTCCATGTGCTACCTTTTTCCCTCCATCTCCAAAAATATACCTGTGTCCCTTCTTCACACTTTTCACCATTTTCACTGGTTACTTCCATGCGCATGAATTTGGGAGGGCGCCCGGGGCGTCTGCCTGGTCCAAACCTCCTCTTTCCTCGCCCACGACCTCGGCCTCTGGCTCTGCAGAATACAGAGTGCTTCAGGTTAGATACAAAAAAAGATGGATTTGGATTCTCCACTGATTTCATGCTTTCTTTCTCAGCATCACTAATCACCCATTCAACTCAGCAACAATGGCCTGCAGTAAATAATAAAAACTGAAGAAATTCTGGCAGCAAAAACAATGGGTTTCTGGCTGGTATGTGTTTATTTTGTGCTTTATGAGAAACCAAAGTCCAGAACACATTGAAATTTCTATCAGTGATCACGGGCCCAAGAGGAGACTACTGGCTTCCATCCAGCCCTCTGCCATGGCAAGTCTCCCACTTCCAACACCCCAGTTTATGGTGTGCTGGAAGCATTTTCAGCATGATGGAACAAGTGCACAAGGAAACCCATTTAAAATCTGAAGCCATAACATCCCTCCCCAAAAAGCGGTCAGCTGTTGATGTCAGGCACTAAACAGAAGGGAACAATTTTGTGTCAAAAAAAGCAAAACAAAACAGAGTAATTTGCTACATTTCAGGAGAAAGAAGGCACCAGTGTCTTCTGCTCTGTGATAGGTATTTGTAGATTCAGTTTTTAATAGGTCAGGATAAACTATCTTGCCAGGCCAATGAGGCACTAGAAGCCTTTTTTTCCAAGCTCTTCCGTATCTCTGAGAAATGTAAGTATTTAAACGCTGTGATACTGAAACATTTCGAGTTTT
Source organism: Mystacornis crossleyi (assembly GCA_013400655.1). NCBI lineage: Eukaryota > Metazoa > Chordata > Aves > Passeriformes > Timaliidae > Mystacornis > Mystacornis crossleyi. Next base: position 35,415 of record VYZQ01050067.1, read on the forward strand.
TTAAGTCATTGGCAAAAAAGGCAAAACAAAAAAACCTCACCAGTTTCAACAGAGCATTTATTTCTCTCAAGCTACATCTTTCACTGAGTCTCTTATACCAGTCAGCCTCCTGCTGCCATGATTTTTCCTTCTGGTGCTGAGCTGATCTCTCCTGAGCTGGTCACTAAGTTTTGTAGGACAAAGCCCCTCCTTTCTGCATATTTGGGGAAGCACCACAGTGGTCCACAAGTGAACCTAAGGCTGTCAGTACCTGCTGAAGAAGTCCAGCTTCTCGTCATGGGAGTTGAGGTGCTGCTGGAGCTGCTCTGAGCTCGTGAAACGCCGATTGCACTCATAACACGGCCAGTTTTTTTCCTGCTCCCTGAGCACTATTGGAAATATCAGTAACACCATTTCAGTCACCACCAATCAAACACCTTGTTTTTTTGCCCCCACGGTCTCAATCCTCTGTGGGTCGTATTCCTCCCCCGAAGGTTAGACAGGCTGCAGAATACCCAGCCCTACTCCACTGGTCTTTGCTTTTATCCCCTCCGCACTGTGCCATGACCATAGCCCATCACAGAGACACAGATCACTGGGGACAATTCCCATGGACTATTAACACTGTTAGAAATTCAGGGGGATTCTGAAATTCACCCTTGTATGGAAGAGCACCTACAGGATTGTGCCTCTGGCATAAATTAAGGGAGGTCAAGGGAAATTTCTAAATCTAAAGCCATCACACCTCACTTTATGACACACAATAGGCATTGAGTACAGAAACGTACCTCCTCCAGCAGCAATAAAATGCTTCCCAGAAACTGAGGCAAAGGGTTAAATTAATGTAGCATTCTCATGAGAAGAGTTACTGGAAATAAGCGCCAATAACACAATTTAGATCCGGTTTAACTTTCCCCAGCCTAGCACATATTTGGGGAGCACTATACAGACCATATACTTTGAAGTAAGGAGTGCAACCTGCAACCACCACCACACTGAAAGCAGAAGATCCCAAGTTACCCTTCCTTTCCTCATCAGTTATGTCATGGATCTTCTGGTTCACAAACTCGGCATAGGAGGCAGCGTACCACACCTGCAGCAGGAGCACAAGGTAACAGGACGCTTAGGTGGAGCCAAAACTAAAGGAAATTTATTTGAAAATGGGTTTTAAGCAATACATACTATTAACCAATACATACATTTAAGCAATACTTTCACTTGCCTCAACCACTAACTCTTACTGCTCCTTTCATCCTCCATACTAAAGTCTGGTAAGATCAATGTGCCCCCACTGCAGAATGAAAGAGCTTTGCTCAGGAAACATATCCATTTAATTTTCAGGTCTACCTTCCCAACACGAATGTTAATCTTGCACATGGCTACCAGCAGCTCTAAAGGAACTAAGATTAATCTATTCAAACCCAACTGTGTGACTGTAAAGGAAGGATGTCGGCAGAGTACTGATACTTGTACCAAGAGGAATGGAAATGTTATTCACTCGGGGGATTTCCCATTTCTTTCCTGCTCTCCTTACATAGACAGTAGGCAGCACCATCCACATACACTCATTTAAAATGCTTCTGAGCTTCTGAAGGATTGGAGCAATATGGTCTTGCTTCCCAAAACAAAGATCTGCCAGGCGCCAGAGTGATGGACCCACTTTTGTCATACAAGGAATTCAAGTCTTCAGCAAAGATAACCACAAGAGGCAGGAAGACAAAGTTTATTAAAGCCTAAAAGCAGATGCTCACATTTAGCTAAGAATTCTTCCATCATTTCACATGTTTGGTGAAAAAGAGTGGATTTTAGAAAAGATTTCTCAAAGAAGGCATCAACAGATTTTCTGCATGAAAAATTCAAACACGTTTGAACTTGCAGTGGGCCACAGGCAGTGGTGAGTGGGATTTCAAGGACTCTCCAGCAGGTGTGTTACTCTGCAGGAATCTCACTGGCTGGACAAAGACGAAAGCCTGGAGCACCTGGACTACACACCTGGCAGGCAAATCAGAACTTTCTAGCTTCAAAAAGCTTCATCAGCTTTCCCTGATCCTCCTAGTTCAATCTCTGCACAAAATTTGCTTGAATGCCCTACATCCACTTGGGGAGGAAACTATGTTACCAAGCCTTTCAATTACCAAACCATTTTACCCCAAAAGACACTACTAACACATGAAGTAAGAAAAATGATGCTCCCACAGGGAGGTCTGTATAGTTCTAAAGTCTGATTTCAAATTGTTTTATAAACTGTTGAGAAAATGATGTTTGAATACACTTAAAATGGATTAGTAAGATTTCTAGTAATTCTAATTCTAAGATGAATTTTTAATTCAGCTTAAAAAAATTAAGGACTGATTTCAGATAGTCCTACTCTTAAAGGGTGTAAGTAGGCTTTTGCCCTGATTTAATAAGTGCGCTTACTAAACAACTGTTTTTCCAGACGAATTGTTGAAATCAACATGCAAGAAGAGATTTGAAGAACAACAAAATTTCCCGATATCAAAATTTTGTGGTCCTCCCCCAATGCCCCCCAAAATTTTGAAAATTAAGGCCATCTCAGCCAGCCGTGCTGCTTTGAGCTCAACGCAATCAATAAATTTTTAGAGGGAACAAAAAGCAAACCACAGGGTAGTCACAATATCCTTTATCATTTTTCACATGCAAAGTTTCAGCAGCTCCAGGAAAGCCAGGTAAAGAGAGAGACCATATTCACTTAAGGCACCAGGAAACAAGTCAGGAACAAACAGGGCTAACTGGAAAGGGCATCCAGAATTAAAAAAATAAGAATGCTACAATAAATTAGATTTATTACCAGCAAGATATACACTGTGTAAAGCATGACAGGGAGAGACAAATAATTTACATTTTTTTATTTTAAACTACTTCATGAGCCAAAGCTCACTGGAATACCTATGTTGGTAACTAACTATTTTCTGACTTCAGTGACATTCAACTCAGGCCATCAGAGAAAAAAAGCTGTAAAACTATTCGTAGCAGTACTTTCTGGCACTTGTTAGGCAGCATCTTTTAAGGTACTATTTAATCAGTAGGAAAAAAAAATCCTGACACACAAGCAATGCCATACCTTGAGTTCCTGCTTGGGCTCCACATTTTTAATGGTGGTATAATAAATGTGGTGGCCGTACTGATAGGCCACCAGGTTCTGCTCCAGGTGGTTTTGAGCTGGACGCACAAACATCATCCAGTTACACAGAGCCTCGCTGGACAGTTCAAACCACAGGTCCTCTTGCAAGTCTCTGTCTTTTCTGTCAACCTTATCAAGAGAAACCTGTAATACAAAATCCAATTACGTGCGGCTGTAACTGCCTGGCAGCACATTCAAAAGAACATGAGTTACTAAGAAAAGTACTGTGCCCATGCAACTGTTACATTAGGGGAGCAATGAGGGCCTAGCTAATTTTCTCTCTTTACTAACATGGATCCAGAAACAGGAAGAAACATTTAGCAAAGGGTAAAGATTTAACTAAGGAGGCACAATGGATCCTTCCAAGGCTTTCAGGGACAAGAATCACTCATTACAGGGGTCAGACAGGATTTACACGTGGCTATAACAAATGACACGCAGGTAGCTGTAGCTTTAGTAGGCTACAGAAACATCAGTCAGAAGTTTCTAAATGGCAGACCCACTTTTCCTTTCGTTTCTTGACTCATGACATTGCCTCAAGCAGAAAGCACTTCTTTAGCTGAACTTCTCTTGGGTTGCTGAATCTGCCTATGGTCACAACTTGCTTGTCAGACACTGACCATCAGAGCCCTCCTAAGACTGGGGATCTAAACTCCAACAAATAAAGGACCCATTTTTTATAGTGAAACCAGTAAATAAATAGATAAAAGTCACTCAAATCCATTTTACCCCTACGCCAATTACTTGGTAAGAGGAAGGGATTAAAAAATATCTCCTCTCCCCTACATCTTATGAACAGAAAGGTAAGAAAAATATTTTGAACTGAGGTTAAAACATGAAACAAAAGAATGGCTGCAGAACATCCTCAGATGGGGCTGCTATTTTTATGTCCACATGCAGTTTCAGCTCACGTGAGAGCGATTCACAGTCTTACTCGTTAAGCACCCTATATATCGTAACACCATAGTGCCAGAACATTCACCAGGATTAGTGTGTCTCCCTGAATAACAGAGCAGATTTGAAGCCAAAGCAATCTGGGTATTTCTTTCTTACATTCAGAGATGGAGGTAACAGAACACCTCTAGTGAACTGATCAAGGTAGAGTGACAGAGTCGTGAAAATCAAAGCTTAGGCACAAACTGATCCCCCCTTTTCTCATCCTTACCTTCAAATGGATATAGCAGTCTTTGAGCTCAGTCTGTCTGACCAGGGGTCCTTCCACAGGCCCAAACTGGGTACGCTTTGGGATACGCCTTTTGGAGAACACACCTCCCAAAAACCTGTCTATATAGAGCACCAGGGGAAGGCTGGCCCTCGCCCTGGTCAGCACAGGCCGGTTTGGGATGGGATGCAAAGGTCCGTGTTTCGGACACACTGAGGGATGCGCGTTATTACACTCTTCACACCCTGTAACACAAAGGTAGAGAAGACGTGACCTTCAGGCAGACACTCACACACCGGCTCAAGGACAGCCTTCTCTCTCTCTAAACATCTTTGGCTCAGCTGTGGGAACACTTATGCCAATAGTCTGTCTACATTTTAAAATATTAGACGGGGCAGTGTGCAGCAAAATAAGAACAAAGCAGCTCAGGGACTTCACTAAATACAGAATTTTGTCTTTTCAGTATAGCAGCCCAATCTGAATTGACATTTCTGGGGATAAAGACTCACATTTACTCATTACTGCTAAAATCTGAATGGTTTTTGCCTCTCTTTACTAAAGGGCTGATGGAGAGGGAAGAAAAAAAGGGGAGGGCGGGTAATACACTACATTTTACTGTGCATGCTTACACAAATCATTGGGATCAAAGGGTCGAGGTGGATCTGGATCCCATTCATCCATGTCAGTGTCTTCCCCATCTTCATCCTCATCTTCATCCTCATCATCTTCCTCTTTCGTTTCTATCCTTTCCATTTGATTCTGCAGAGGTGCTAAAGGGTCAGAACCATCCACAGCCTCCATAGGAGGTAACACCTGGTTATGCACCGGTAATGATGCCTGAGGAGAGAATTCACAAACAATTCAAGCTGATTCATGAAGAAAACTACAAGGACGAGCAATGAAGGTCCTTGCTAGTTTACCCTTCCTGCTGCCTCTGGTAATGGAGAGGAGGACAAGGGAAGGTGATAAATGACAGCCAAGGGATGTTTTGCATCGCTCGATGCTGCTGACGGCCTCACTCGGGACACCTATATTACTCCCTGGCTCCACCCTGCCAAGGACTCAGTTCTCGGAAGAAACTGGAATCAGAGAAAGTTTTCGAACCTTGCAGAAGGTCTGAAACAAAGTCCAGGCTCTGTGGATATTTCCTAGGGCCTAAAGCTGTATTTTAACTTCTCTTGTACAAGCGAGAGAATCCTGCACTTTGGCACATGATCTTTTCTTTACAATCCAACAAAACCAATCCCCAGAGTACAAAGATCGAGGTCAGTAAGCGGTGAGGTAACACGGAAACTACATATAAACTATGGGACATGAAGGACAGTTGAGGGCATTGCATTCTTCCACTAATTTTCAAGGTTAGCCCTCTCCTTCCTTAAAAAAACTGCAACAATTGAAGTGTGGTGCATATTCCATCACCGTCACAGGTTTCTCAGGTAGAAAACGAGGAATATTACACCCAGCAGAGCTCCCTGAAAACACTGGTGAGGAAACCCAGTGGATGTTGCTGTGACAGTCAGCACTACACCTTCTGTTAACTTCGCTTTTCAACACTGAGAGAATTTTAAGGTGGCTGCTCAAGACACATCCATATGTAAAACAGGTTTCTCTGTACATTAAACACATGTTCTCTCCTAAACCCCCACACATTCCATGGTGAGACTATGGAAGACAGTACAGATCTGCACTACAGCTTTCTCACATCTCCTCCCAGATCACTCAGCCACGTTTCATCCCCGGAGATGATGGAGCAATGAAATCAGCGCACTCGTACATGAAAAAGCAAAGGGTGCCTGGCAACTTACTCTATCTGCTTGTGGCCCCTGCTCCAGAGCCACTGGCTGGGGGGGGTCGGCAACGCTGCCGAGCACGGACAGGTTGGTGGGATTCATGCTCTGAGCAGCAGCAGGCAAGAGCACCGTTACCTAAAATCACAGGCACTCATTTTAGCACTGCGGCATTTCCATCAGTCAGTTAACACATGGGCAGGGCCCGGCATGCACAGCTCCCTTTGAGCCCTGCACTCACTCAAAAACTGCGGCATTCCCAAGATTTTTGGGGTTCAAGTAGGGAGGATGGGCTTGGACAGAACCTGCAGCTCTTGGGACAAAGGCAAAGGCTTCAAACCTATAGACTTGGCAAATTCTGAATTACCTATTACACATTTTTAAATTAAGGCTTTTCATTAAGGTCCTACCCAGCCTGGGCTCAAATTGCACTAAAAACAGATGTTAGGAGCTCTTTACCTCTTGGCAAAACCAGTGACTCGGGGTCTCTTTTCTTCTATGCCCAAATTTACTTTCATTTTCAAGGCAAAAGGTAAAGAAGGAATAAGAAACACTTCCTCTTTTTATGACTATCTTTCTTTTTCTCAAGCAAATCCTGCCCATGGTTGAGGGGTTGGAACTAGATGAGCTTTAAGGTCCCTTCCAATCCAATCCAAATCATTGTGTGATTCTATGATCCAGGACCCATAAAAAAACCCCAAGATGGTGTATTGACCTCATCAGAAAATCAAGCTCTCAAACAAGAGGACCCTAACAATTATTTTTCTTTACATTTGGTCACACTATACATTTTTGTTTACAAACTCTTTTTTTTTTGTGCAGTAACAACCAAATTAATGCATATTATCACACTGTTCTCATCCATTCAGCAATAAAACAAAGCACAACTAAGACCCTAAGAATCACCTTTCTTGCCTTTTGTTTCCTGCTTATCTATACAGGAATTTGCACCATTATTCCATGTGATTTTTCATCCTTCTCCACAGCTGACATCATGTGGCTTCTACTTTGTGCCTCTGACTGTTAAGCAGCTTTTATGCTAAAATCCAAGCTCTTGCCTCTCTGCAGAGTGCTTAATAAATATCAGACAAAACTGAGAACAGTGAATTGGGCCAGTAGTGAGGGAGCAGACAACAAAATCCATAACGTAAGCACTCGATCTTAGAACTCCAATGTAATTGCTTTGTTTAAAGAGGCATTAAGAGTAATTTATGAAACTCCCGAGAAACAACAGCAAAAAGACTTCAGGGAATGGTGTGAGGGTGAGGAGGGAACCACCATGACAGTCTGGTGGTTGACATTTCAGGAATTGACAGTTCTGATGCCAAATGGCAACAAAAGAGTCATCATTATTCCTCCAGTGTGCCAGCAAGGAGAGGGTCACATAGGCTTGGATCTATTTGTACCCACTATTAGCATTGCCTACGACTAATCACACCAAATATACCCTTACTTGCATTTTCATGTCAGGCACTGCACAGATTATGGGCATTATTTTTATAAACCTCTCACTTTCTTTCCACACTGAAGTTTCTTCTGAAAGACAAGCTTTAATTATTATTTTATCGTTAGTTGTCAGGTCAGAGATGTCCCACATGAAATGTTGATGTAAAAACAGGCTGCAAAGGCAGGAGTTGCTATAATGAGGAATTAACCATTCACCAAAAAATTAATATATGTGTTAGGACCGCTGTCAGGCAGTGTTGAAATGGAGGACAGGCTGGGGACACAGAGACCAGTGCTTCTGGGATATAACAGCAGATCACCTCTGCTGTCTCTCTGCCATCTGCACTGCACACAAGTAATCTCTATTTTCAGTTAATCATATATTTGTTAAATGAGCTTTAAGACAATTAAATAGGAAATTTTGGCTTCTTAGTGCAGGGAAATTGATGGAGCAAAAAATTCCAGAACAACACTCCAAAGAATGAGAAGACAGGTAATGCCTTTATTGTGTCAGTCATTGCTTCCCGTCTGTGCCTCAACCATTTAGAAGGTCTTTTAGCAAGAAAACTTATTTTCAGCACACATTCAATCCAGCACACACTCTGCCCCAAGACTGTCAATAAACACACATTTTAATGATGGCTTTGGTGATGATTTGGATCCAACACATCCATTCACACGTCATTAAAGACCCATCAAGCAGTAACGATTCTATGACAAGCAGAGAAATCCAACTAGAGAGATCTGAAAGCAACTTTCTACAGCTGATTACCACAGTGCAGTCCCCAAAGATACCAGTAAGAGTTAACAACAAAACTTCCCCATCCATGATGGATGTAAAAAGAATGAGGAAAAATCATAACTTTATAAACACAGGCTGCAGTTTTATTCTCTTCCCATCACACCTGATAAGGGAGCCGGTCACTGAACTTCTTCAGCTTTTGCACTTAATTTCCTGTGCGGTTTCTAGTAAACCTAGAATTTAATCCAATTTTTCTATCCCTTGAGAGCCTTTGTGGACTTGAAGGCATTTGGATCAGAACCTGTATGTGGCCAGCTGCAAAACCAGCCTTTCCAAAATGGCACATTCAGATGACATCAGACACATCTGCTGCAGGGACACTGTTGAAAGATTTTTCATGCTATCTGGGGCAGTAAATCAGAATTCTTGTTGAATATGAATTAAACAGAACAAATCCAAAATCATTCTTAACTTTTATTGTCATTCATGCACAAGCTGATCGTGGTAATAGTGGCTTTTTGGCCACTATTTGATCAGGGTGACAGCACAAGACAGATTGCCACTGGACAGCTTCAGAGACAGCTCATTACCCTCTCGCACCACAACAACATCCCTTGACCTTCCCTAACTGTTCCCTCATAATTTTAGGCCCAAGATGAGTAATATCTCTTCCTTACCTGCTGGGTGGTGGCATCCTGTTGGACGTAGGCCACTTGGGACGGATCTGTAAACAGAGTCTAGACAAAGTGAAAAAGGCTTATCAAACCAGCCCTGGGGGTTTTCACTCCCAACTCACACGAAAGTTACCCTGCCACCACGAAACAACCGACATTTGAGCCTTTGTCAGCTTCTAACATGCCTGTTATCACAGAAAATTACTCCAACTTACCCAAGTGGGCCTACACACAGAAATTAAAAATTAGGTACTGCTCCATAAAGAGTTAATATCATATTTATGTCGCATTTTGCATCTGTACAGCTGAAGTGTTTCATGGGGTTTATCTTTTAATTACCAAAATCACTTTGTCAATTGTTGATTTGATAAAATCTACAGGATGAAATTCAATAGCTGTATCAAAACTGTGTAACACTTAAGGGCAGGATAGAAGGTAACTGTGAGCTTTTTCTCCCTGAAAATTCACAAGACTCCTGCACGCTTTCTTTTGAAGAACTATCAGGCACATCCTGCATGGGACTTTGATATGGCCAGGATGCTGCTTAATTTCATGGAAGCCATGCCAATGCCAGTATTTTGGAAGAACAGCCCTGACAGAAGCCTAGGAAAAGCAAGACTAAGTACTGACTGAGGCCGGCCTTATTTAGCCAAAATTTGAAATATCTGAGCTTGTAGCAGGCTAGCTACAATTAAAAAAACCATGGTGTAATACAAATTCCTTTAGCACTGTGATAATTTCATCTCAGATGCAGAAGAGTGAATACTACACATCTTTTGACACAATGACAGCACTCAGAGTTTCGGAGTTAGTTGGCCAGTAACTTCCTGGGAGATAACCTATCAAAATATCCTCTCAGGACATCCCTCCACATAGAAGCTGGTTTTCTGGGACAGCTGAGAGCTGCACAAGACAGACTGTGCCACACGAGGCCCTGCCAGCGTGGCAGGGGTGTCAGATATGTGCACATTACAGTACAGCTAATCTGTCCTGTCAGCAAAGACATTATAAAACGCTCTCGACAAAGTGAGCCTGTTCCTTTCTAATCTGTCCACACAGCGGCAGAGATGCATAGCATATTGACCCCATAGAAACATGTGCTGCAAGGGAATAAAGGCTATCTGATATGATTATGCAGATGAAAAAGAGTATAAAAGGTCTATAAAATCAACAACTCTGCAGAGACCACAAAATTACATTGTATAAACAGACATGCTCTGCAAAAAGACGCGACCATTATTCTAACTATCAATTATGACAACTGTACTACACAAAACAAGGGCTCTTCCAGAAGGAACATAGATGGCTCTTACTTTTTTACTAGATACAAGAGGCAGAATTTCCAGTGAGATTATCCTTGTTCTGGAAAACACCTCTGAGTAAATTATAATCTTGTTCACCTTCAGTAAATAACCAGCATTTCATAATTCATAGCCTCGCCATCCTTTGATGAGCAGATTTGCACATCAAACAAATGAACAGCATGAAGTCCCTGCTCAGCAGTGGGCAGAGAAAACTGTTGGGAGCGACTGCCTGCTATTTTCCAGTCATACCACTTGGCTGGTAACTGGCTTTCATCCCAAACAAGATTGTTGTGCTTTCTAGGTGCCAAAACCAGGGTGGGCTCAGAACCACACGTGCCTGTGTAGCTTCCACGGGGTGGATGTAAACGAGGGTGTGCTCCGAGGTGTCCACAGAGGTGTAGGAGGCGCCATCAGCCGTGTAAACCACCTGCTGCGCGGGCCCGCGCTCCTGCTCGTCACTGTACACGATCTGGGCCACTGTGCCGCCCTCGGGGACGAAGTGCACCTGGGGAACAAACAGATCCTGGACTCGCACCGACACAGGCCAGTGGGACACAGCACCAGAGTCACGGGGTGCCTTGGAAAGCAGAGAGAACTTGTGTCCCAACTAATCTGAATGCAGTGAAAAACACACATTTTAAATCTCACTCAATTATTCTACCAATAGAAATCTGGACACAACTCCCATCAGTCTCTGGTTTTACTCTGCATTGCAACTCAAGACATAATCGCTACAAAGGGCACTCACCCATACTTAGTTCTTGCATGATACTTTGAAAATTTGTTAGGGAAGAAGTTCATATTTGAACTGATGTATCTATTAAATTTATTGGGCTATTGTTTCCCTTCATGCTCATATTCCTTTCAGGATTTATGATAATGACTTCATTCAGCTAGTTCTGTAGTTGGAGGTAATTTTTGCTGTCTGATGAGAGGCTAACAGAACTTATTAACTCTGCTACTCCTCAAGTTATAGTATTGCAGCACTCAGAAGCAGCAGTAGGGCATATTAGGTTGCTTCTCTGCAGTATGTATGTGCAGCATCCGTAGAAAATTCAACTATTTAAACAGACAAACATATAACTGAAAGCATTAAGCACTGATTCCAAGGACTACTGGAACAAGTTATGTCTACGGGAGTTCTTTAAATCTAAACAAGTCGATTTTACCAGAACATTATGATCATAACTGATGATCAGTGGCCTATATTAAATGAGCCAGAATACTGAATTTCATTGAAAATAGGAACATGTTTAGCTTTTGCCATCCTTTACATGCTGAAAAGCATTTTCATTGTATGGGAAAAACAGGACAGTTAGCAGGAAACCTAGTTTGAGTACAAGTATTTATATTCACATAAAATTCTTCCACGTAAAATGATGCCAGAGTTACATACTTTGTTTGTTTTATTTCACTTTTTAGCTTATGCTTCAGAAGACACCTGGTAGTCCCTCGTGGATGCTCAGCGCGGATTCTGTACAATAAATCCTCTCACAAACACTACAGTTTCACATTTGGAGAGCACTCTGCAAATACTCATTAAGCCTTAAAACTGCCATGTGCAAACAGCAGCATGGTTATCCCATTGTAGAGAGAACAGAACACAGGCCATTGAAAACTGCCTTTCTTGGCAAATTTCAAAGCTGGAAATTACTAAGAGAGGCAGAATTTCTCAGCTTGTGGGTCAAATGCCATGCAGCACCCTTTTCCTACCATACTTAAAAGAGTAAATCTGTCTACAGAATTCTAGAAATTCCCAGCTGTGTTGTCTCAAAGGCAGAAGGACAAGCTTCATACAGAAGAACCTGACTGCATTAGTCACTTACAATTAACATTTCTCCCTTCCTCACTACCCAGATGTCTGGCTGGAAAAAATTACTCATATTCCTTTTCCCACGGTCCACCCACAGTTCTAACTGATTCGAGTGATGCCATCAAAAGGGGCTGCCATAGGGCACAGATTTTCTCTGTGTTCATTACTCTGAACAACCTTTCACTCTCCCACATGGCTATAGATATATTTGGACACTGAAACTTCTACAGCCACTGCCTGGTTTTGTTCAGCTCATTTCGGAGCACTATGTCTTCGCTGCTGTGGTTTGCACAGCTCAGTTTCTGAAGCTTTAACCCCAAATCACCCCTGAAATGTTTGTACTTCTGCTTAAATGAAAGCTGAGCTTCTAGACTCTAAGTCAGGGCCAAATGGGAACTAACCCTCTCCACCAATCCCAATCCAGCCCGAGCAGAGGCAGAGCTCTGGAAGGCACTAATCACCTGAGCAGTGTTCTGTTCCTGTACTGCAGACTCAGCCCACACCTGAGGACTTTCCTCTTTCAAGTCCATCTCCTCCCTGCCTGAGTGCTCCATGAGGAGAAAGAGATCTACTGGAGCAATGTCTGGCTGAAGGGATTCATCTGTTCACTGTGTTTCTGCTTCCAGAAGACAAGGTGATATTCAGCAACATGGCTGTAAAAAAAATAGAGGACAGAGACGTTAAAACCAGCATGACACATGTCACAGAGCTACGAGGGATTTATTATTATCAGCTACCATGCTTCAGTAACATGGAGTAAAGCAGTTTTGGCTTTACAAACACTTCCTGAAAGACCCAAACACCTTAAGTTATGGGAATAAAGGAACAGAAATCTTATCTCACTGAGCATGGTCAAGTCCTGCTGTACACCACTTTCCATGTCCCATTAAGGAAGAAAAAAAATCAACCATTGCACCAATTGCACTGAAAGATTACACTGAATTCTTCCTGCATGTCTTTCCTTGGCCACAGGCCATCCACAGCACCTTCTCCTCACTGTCCTTCTGGCACTTACAGGCCTAGAAATCAAAAAATAATGCAGAAAATGGACTTGAGGTTCCAACAAGAAAACACTACGTTCAGAGATGCATCACCAGTTCCTCAGCTGGCCTGAACAAGGTTTTGTTTGAGCACCAACTGGTTTTCCATGTACAGACAGATTTGTCCTTGGACAAAATCCAGGTCCCCCGTTAGTACAAGGCAGTGTTACAATAGCCAGTTACTAAAAAGAAACAACGAAACTTAAAACTCTCAAAGATCCTGACAAACTGCTTCCAAGCTTGGTTTTATTCACCTCTTGCAATTTTACCGGGGCCTCTCAATCTGCCGTTGGGATCCCAGAAGGGTAATTTACAGCTCTGGTGGTTGGTTTAGTCGGTGGTTCAGCACCTTCCCAATCCTTCGTCTCTAATGTCATATTAAATCACAGGCCAGGAATTAGCATGAGGCTGAGCCCATTTCATTTCTCAGCTACTCCAATTAACTTTATTTTATATCTAGTGCCTTGCTGGGCTGATCCAATGCCAGTACCCATCTGCACACCAGGAAGGAAGCAGAAGGCTCCTTGCTGATGCTTTCATTCATTTGCATTTTAAATGCAAATTATTTTAGTCATAATTTATCCCTATAAATGCTAGCATTTGGCTTGTCATTGACAAACTGAAAAATAGATAAGGAGAAGTAAAAAAAAAAGCAGCAGGCATTTTCTATCTCCTCCTAATTTTGCCGTCAAGGACAAAGCTGTGCAGACCCTAGCACTGACTGTTCCACCGGGCCTGGCCAGCATGGATAAAGCACCAGGGCAGGGAAGTCTCAGGGTAACGTCACTGAACTGCGTAGTGGAGCAAAAAAATCGTATTACTTACATATAGACAAAGAAAAACAGTGGGAAAGATATTTCTGGGCATCGCCGGGCACCAAGTCATGCTGTTACTGGTGACTGGAGTTAACGCTTGCTGTCTCACGCCGAGCAACCCAGCACACGTGGGCCCCACAAAAGCAGACACTGAGGAACTGTTCTGTCTTTCTCTTACATCCAACCATCTCCAGTTATGGGAATACAGGAACAGAAATCTCATCTCCATTAATATTGCTTGATACAAAACATCCTCAAAAAGCACTTAGGAGAAAAATTAAAACGAAATCCATGTACCAGTGTTCAATGCCTGAGCTCGGATGTCCTTAGTATGACCAAATTACTGCAGCAAATATTTAGGAGTGATAAACACCAGCCTTTGCTCTCCAAGTGTGGAAAGTCAGGGCAATTTACAGATAAATATTATTTATTTATATATCCAAGCACACACAAGCTCTGATCTATAAATATATACCATCCATCCCTACACAGAACCTTTCACCTAGCTACTTGCTATGTTACTAAGGATTACATTTGGAATTTTCTCATACCTAATCCTACCTCATTCACTGACCTCCTTCACCCATTTTATCAGGTATACCATCACCACTGTATGAATATATAAATATATACATATATCAGGTATAGGATCACCTCTACCCATGTGAAACATGACAGCATTTATGACAGTAACACACTGTGAAAATCTTCTTTGCAAAATTTACACCTATCCTGTTGATATTCTTCGGCTGGTTTATCCAAAACAGCTCTTTCCCTAGACTGCTAGTATTAATCAAGAGCCAATTCAGGTAAATGCACTAACAATAGCCAGCAGTTTCATCAATTACCTAACTGCTTAGAGAAATAAAAATAAACACTAGGGGTTTCAATTTTGGGTGGTATAATTTTAAAAAATATATAATTACCCTGCTAAAAAGAATGCAATTACAATAACTACTAACTGAATTAAGGGAAAGGCACAGTTCTGGCTAATTCCACATGGTGCAACAAGTAGCAGAATTTTTGGCCGACTTTTCTCACCAGCAGACACTGAAGGTCTGAAGGAAGATGCTGACTCACTCCTGCAGAGTCATTTTGGCACAGATAACTTGCAACTTGAGTACAAAGGAGACCGAAGGGTTCAGGCAGGGTCTTTAATAGACAAAACTGGGTATTAAGATTCATCTCTGAAAAAAGAAGTACCAAAAAGTTGGAAAGGAAAGCAGAAGACAGTCATTTCACGGTTCTGAAAGCTAGNTGGCCCAGTGCTGCAGACTCTATAAACCGTCCAGTTGTTGCTGTTCTTGAGAGAAATGAAAATAATACACAGCTCAGCCCAGCCAACTGTGCAGCTATAAGGGAGAATAGTAGGAGCTGCAGGATTTGCTGATGCTTTCAAATTCTGTACTTCCAAATTCACCCTAGGATCTGCCTCTGGTACGCATTCCCTCAGTACATCTGTAATCGTGAAAACACCCTGAAAAGCACATTTCCCTGGAAACGTGGATGGGCTGAGAGCAAAGACAGTGCAGGAGGAGACAGGCCGTGTCCCAGAGAGGTCCCAAGGGTAGGCAATAAAGAGGGTACGAGGCAGGAGCAAGTGTCGAAATTCAGCTGTGAAAAGGGCCCTGCAGTCAAGGCCAGGAGCTGGAAAACACGATCTGATCCTAAGTCACTGACAACAGAACTGCCACAAAACACCAACTCTGAGCAAGTTTTCTGACACTGAGGACAAAAAGACCAAACTAACTTTGCTCACTGGTCCTCCATAGGATGCTCCTCCTCATTAATCCTGCACCATCTTATTTCCTGCCCTAGATCCCGCTCTCAATGCCCATTACAGCCCTGACACTGACAGCCACAGCGTCTTGAAATTTTAACGATTTCCCTGTGGTCTTCTCTCAGCTTTAGTAGTTTTTTAGCAGAAATAAATGTGAAACTTTGGACATAAACATTGCCAAACCACTGGCATGCAGGGAACAGTCTCTGCTTGCTCTCCACACTGTTTGCCCATGGGTTATCCTTTGCAACTGTTGATTTTTCTCACTGTATCGAACACATCAGACATTTTCAGACAAGCTAAATAAACACCAAGACATGCACCTCAACGGGAAGCTCTGCTATGTCCAAGGGATTACCATATAAATCTGTGTAACAGAAATTGAAACTGATTTGCAGATATCCTAAAAGAAAAAAGACAATTAAAGATAAAAGGCATTTTGATAGGATACACCCATTTTTTTCCCAGTATGGAGAAATTAGGCTACATTTTGTTATGAAAATCCACGTAGAGGTTTAGTAAAACAGTAATCCAAACAGCTTGCTTAAACTCATGTTAAATTTACGTGTTATGTATGTCACAACTATATTCTCTCCATTATAAAATATGGCTCAAATATTATACCATCTCTTTTTTTTTTTTTGTATGCTCATAGCAAGTACTTCAGTAGCTTGAAGATGATGAAATTTTACTTTTCTGGAAGTTGAAAGATTAGTCAATTATGAGACACATCACCCAGTAGCCACCCAAAATTCTGCCAGCACCCAAATGCTTTCATACAACCCAATGAGCACCACAAACATGAGCAAGAAGCAACGCCAGTGTGAGATCTTAAAGCATTTACAGTAACTGCAGAGACAGCATTTTCCTCCCCAAATAACAGGCATGCCTCACCCTGTCCCTGCTGGGTGATGACACAAGCTGAAACAGTAATAGGCTTAACTAAAGAGTACAAATATAGCCCAGTACCACTCCAGTATGGCAGTGGTGAGGCAGTGACAGTGCTGTGTGTCACTATATATTGTGCGAATCATGCCAACACGTGATCCAAGAAGGAGCACGGCTCCTGTGACTTTGAAATATCTCCTGTAGTGGAACATTAGCTCATTCTGAGCTGCGCAAGTAAATTAACCATCCCTTCAGGACAACACAGGTTTGTCTCAGAACGCCATTCACATTTACCTTCCTTTTCTCAACACCCTCTGGGACCTGTTGCTGTCACAGACCTACATACCTCTTTAGCTTTTGCATTTTACATTCAATCCAGAAAACGTCATTAATGACAAAACTTCTCCTCTGCTGCTCCTGATGCCTGGAAAGCACCTCAGTGTCACTGTCTGACATTTTTGGAAATCTTGCTTAAAACCTCCTTTTGACCTCCGCGACACTCTCCTGTTCCTGTACGGGACGGTGTTTTCTCTGGAGCTGTGTTATTAAATCAGCAGCTTCCCTGTGCACTGCATACAGCTCCAGAGGATGGGAAAGCACTGCTCAGAGGGGCAAAGCGCCTCATTCCCTATCCAACAGCAACGTCCTTGTTAGCTTTGCTGCCTCAGCATTAGACACCCTGAGCCACCACAGCTCCATGTGTGGCCCCTCAAGGATGCATCCATGACCGCCCCGCAAACACTCAGGAGTGAACGGTGCTGTAAGCGAAAACCACTAACAGCCAAGTCACTGCTGGTTTGTGTTTGGTGTCTTCAGTGTTTCCAAAACAAGTTAAACATAGTGAACTCAGCTAGGGCTTCAAAGGAAAGCTCTGAAAGTCAGAAAAAACACCATAAAAAAAAAAATCAACAATAACCATATTTACTTGCAAACCTGCTATTAAGGAATAACAATTTCTTTCAATGCTGCGACTACACAAGACGATACAGACACAAAATCTCTGGGGACTTCATCTGCAGCAACCTCTGCGAGGCTCACTAAGGGCATTCTGCTGAAAAATCCAAGCCAGTGGCTGCCAAAGGCTCATTTTTTCCCTTCTCCAGGATGACAAAGAGGGAATATTAAAGTTCAGCAAGGGGAAAGAGACCACCTCCCTGCTCAGGGAGCCATAAAGCCACTGCAGTATCACAAATGAGAACCCACTTTACAGTAATGGTGCATAAACCAGCTAATGTGATTTACTCCCCAGTGTATAAGAGCCTTGCCATAGCCTAAGGTTCCCTGCAGCAATAACAGCAAGGACTATTGGCTTAATTCTCCCACGACTGAGCTCACTGACAACTCTGTGTCACCCCAGCCATGTGCAAGGGCAGCAAGATTGGTTCAAAAGGGGTTTTATGTCTCTGGGTCTTCCTCCAGCTTTTAACATGAAAATGATTTATTATGCTCAAAAGGAACATCACATGTGTCTGCAAAAAGCTTTATCCCACACTTAAAGCTAATTATCCCAGTTTGCCTAGAAGGCAGAGCCAGTGCATTTCCTGAGAACCTTTAGCAGAAACATGCTTTCATTGCAGCAAGAGGGTTTCTAACCTCATTGAGGACTGAGTCAGGACTGCTGTCACCTCCTCTGCATTCCCATCTATCACAGGCACATACTGTTTCAAGGAACTCTGGCCCTGGTGCATTTTGCGTGAGAATTATCAATCGGGTAATGTAAAACCACAATATTTATGTTTTACTGGTGAGTTAGAAATGGAAATCATACTAGGGCTGGGACAGCAAGGATTATTTATTTCCCCGAAAGGAAAAATGGCTTCAATTTATTTAGTCGTATAATAAATAGAAGAGCTCAGCCAAACACCAACTCACTCCTTACTGCAATTGTGCATAATGAATCTCTCTATAGCCATATCGTTATGGCACATCCATCATCAAAGCAACAGTGAGCTGGAAGAGATCTCTTAGACCAAGGCCAGTCCTCTGCTGCTGTGGCCATCACATGTTACAGTCCTTTTCCTAAAGGGACAGTGCTCAAGCACTGAAGGTGACAGCACAACAGTCTGATGTAACTATTCTCTCAAAACTTAACAGTTAAGTAGCTGAAAATCCATTTCTGCCACAGAATATAGGAGATTATCCAGCCTGAGCACAAGTTAACACCCTCGGGGGGACTACCTAGGCTGGGTTTAGACACCTACTCAGAGATGCTCCATGGACACCTCTCTTGAGTCCTAATTCTTGTACAATAAAGTGTTTCTCACACTATCTATCCTCTCTCTCAGTGAGCAAAGAGTCAACTTCATTACTTTCTACATACGCAAATCTCTTCTTTAGTCACCCCTCTTCCCATTTCCTCAACATCTACATATCCACTCCAGCAACTGATTCCTTCCTCCCACCCTCAGCTTCCTGAATCCATGGCCACATTCTTCATGCTGGTCTTCCCAATGTTTCGTCCTCGGAGGTCCCTCTGATATCATGGGCTGTTGAATCACACACTGCAGTTCTCAGGCTCCAGCTGCTTGAGGCAGTGACCCAGCCTTCCTAAAGGATTTGGTTTATAAATCACAGCGGGAGAAGTCTGATAAAGTGAAGAAAGGAGAAAAGCATGCATTTAAAGCACAGGATGACACAAAAGGAAAAGAAATGTCTGTATCAGTGTGTTCTACAGTTCTGCCCACACAACCTTCAAGAAGGCACTGTGCGGGGCTACTGAAAGAAAACAAATCATCCCCCTCCAGCCACTTTCTTGTCTCCCATCCCTTCTCCTCCTCCAGTAAACTCTTCCCGAAAGAATTGTCAGTTGGAGGGGATTCTTCTCCTTCCTACACGCAGGTGCTGCTGCTTCCTCCCTCGTTCTCCCACTCCCCTGCACCTCTCCACTGAATTAAATCACCTGTCTTAAAAGTCGAAAAAATAAAACTTGTTTCTGCACATAAAAACACACACCTAAGATGGCTCCTTCAGAATAGCTGCTGCTCTGCACTACCCCAGAGAACAAATGGACTATCTGCACCTTCAAATAGCTGGGGACTGACATATAGAGCCATTTCAGGGCTATGATACAACAACTGCATGTTTTACTAGCAGGAGATAAAAGTGATGAATAGACCCAATCTCATGTTCAAGTCCAAATAAAATTCACCAGACAAAACCAGCCCACTTAATTAGCTACACTTAGAAGTCCATTAGAATTCAGTGTACACAGCTGCCAGCAGCTGCAGGTGGTCAGGAACACACTCGAAGTGGCTGCTCACTGCAGAGCAATTTACCCCAGGAGAGCTCATCCAGGGATTTTCTGCACAGGGTAGGGCTAAGGGTGCCAGAGGAGAGCAGACGACACCACAGACCCGTTTCTCTCTAAAATCGTCAATTATTCTATCAGGTAATATTGATAACAGCTACACCGATAGCTCATCCTATAAACAAGGTAATAAAGCTCTTCACACAAGAGAAGCATCCATATAGCAAAGGGCCAAAAACCATCACAATTTTGGAGAGAAGTTTTCCATTCAAGGACAGGCTAGAGCAATACACGCTCTTGTATTACTTTTCCTAGAAATGAAGGCATTAGAAGGCCCAAGACTGCCAATTATTTTATTATTTCCACAAAAGATGAAAAGATTCCTCTTGTAAAATCAGTTGGTGATTCATTAGCATCTCATCTTCTAACTGAAGAAAAAATAATAACCTAATTATTAAAAATCTAACAGAGAAAGCAAAAGTGCAGTGTAGTCTCCCTTCCCACTGAAACTCACAGGGAAACACTGATAGGCATTTTACACGTCCAGGTTTGCGCTTGATCATTCTTTAAAGGCCTGTAAGAACCATAAGTATACAAATATATAGCAATGCATTAGATAAGTTGATGTCGAGGTACCAAAAAGTGCGTCACATACACTGACCCTTCATTTCACTGTCAGGACGATGACTACTGTCAGTAGCCTAAACCAAGTTTAAACTCTAATTTAGGAACTCTGTAAAAGCTCTCCTGAGGCTCTGCAATGTACAGCTGAGAGGTAAAAGGTGACCACACATAGCTCTTTTAGAGCGGAATAATCCTAAAAAAGTGAGTTATCCCCCTTTAGGGTGAGTAATTCTGAAAGGCACAGCACCAGGACCTCGTTCTCCCATTCCAACTCAACCATTTAATGAACTCGCATTGACTTACTTTTAATGGAACCGGGGCAGAGAAGGGGAAATGGGACAACTCAACACCAACACCCACAGAGCAAAAGAGCCCCAAGATCAAGCATCCATTTCCTACAACCATACCCGAGACCACAGGAACAGGGTTTTTGACACCAAGACCACTGTCAAGAGAGCAGTGAACCCCACAGCTTCCACCTGCAGCAACTGCTACTACTCACACAGGGACCCTCACGGATGGAACCGCCTCAGAGCAGTGGAGAAGGGGCGAATTTCCCTCCACACCAAGCCTCACGGCCACCCAGCCAGAAGCCTTGCCCTGCTGGGGCCACACTGGTACCCAACTGGCCCCCTGGAATCCCCCTGGGGCAGAAGGACCTCATAAGGGTGGGACCCCAACAAGGGTGGGACCCCCCCTGAACACACGGCCCCCCCACAGAGCAGACTGCGGCCGCCCCCCCCCC
>VYZQ01050067.1:56757-97485 GCA_013400655.1 Mystacornis crossleyi
CGCACCGCCAGCTCCGGGCGCCATCTTGGGTGCGACTAAAACAACAAGTCCAAAACCCCCGGCGGGTCCCCGCAGCGTCCCCGGGCCGCGCTGCCCTCCCGGACCGTCCCATCGCGTTACCTGAGGGGGTCCCGTGTGGGCGCCGTGCCCCGGCCACCGCCGCCGGCCCCGCGGCGGCCCCGGACCCCCCCACCTGTCCTCACCTCACAATGGTAGCTGCAGAGCGGGAGGGGGGGGCGGCCGCCCGGGCCTCATTACCATAATCTGCCTGGCAACAAGCCGCGACGTCGCGTGCTGATTGGCTGAAACTCCCTCGCCAGCCACAATGGGGCATAGAACTCCTCAAGGAAAGGCTCGGAGCGCCCAGGTCAGAGGGCCGGGGCGCAGGTGGGGGGGAACCCCGATCCACGGGGAGGGGAGCGGGGGGGGGTGTCCTATGTCCGAGTTTTTACTCCTCTCTTCGGGTGCTGGCGGCCAATCAGAGCCCCGTTTTCATCCCTGCCAGGGCTATATCCGCCAATCAGGGCGCGCTTTTCATCGCGGCGCTCCGCCCTCCCACTGGGGGAGGCGGTGTGGGCTCTGCGGGCAGCGCCCCCTACTGGCGGGGTGGGGGAGCGCCGCGCGCCCCCTGGTGGCGGGAAGGGGCGGGGCGGCGACACCTCCCACCCCTCTCACTCCGAATTTTCCCGGAGCGGTAGGGCCAAGCCCATCCCCCGCTCGCTCCTGGATAAGGAGGTGACTTCCAAACTTGTCGTGGCTCCCAGCCTCGAAACTCTGCAGCCCCTTCAGCCCCATCTGGCAGCCCCTTGGAGCGTAATTACCTAAAATTGTGTCAAACCCAGAAGATTCTACTGGAATTTTACTTAAAGCTGATAAACTAAAAGCTGAAACGTGAGCTATTAATATCTGTCAGAGGTCAACCCATGAGAAAGTGCCGACAAAAGGGCTCCTTCTGCCTAAAACGACCCTAAACGCTGGTATAACCTAATTTTTTTATGGTACATGTGTCTGAGTCCTAAACGGTTGCTCAAAGAAGGATAATAATCACTATCGTTCAAAAACGTAACTAATTGGTCATTCCAGTGGGGTTACTGCCGTACTTGTGTTGAGTATTTATCGATTTGTGTTATGGTGGCAAGGAAAACAGCCCTTCCTTATCTCTCATTTGCTATTAGCACACAGTCAGGTAGCTCTTTAATCTAGTAGGTCAGTGCAAATTTGTTAAGCCAGACAATCCCTTTGTTCAGGACCTTTTAGGTTTATTCTAAATGGTTTCGTGGAATGTGTGTATACCACTATACACTGCAGTGTGGGCAGCTACAGAGTTGGCAATGGGCCATTGTGGCCCACTGACCAAAGCCCAGGAGGACAGGAAGGAGAAATTTGGATTAAAAATGAATCACTACTTTTACAGAACTGGTTCTGCTCAGTCTCTGCACTGGGAGAACAGCAAGGGGGTCAGATCTTGATGCCATTGAGTGTAACTCTCCATTAGGTCTGTCCTTTTAAAGCCTGGACTAGTCTTTTAAATGAAGAGCTGCTGTTGTATATTGAAATAATCCCCTGTTGTACTGACCCAGCCCCTTCCATGAGCAATCAAAACTTCAAAAACAGCCCACAGAGATACAAATTTTCTAAACTGTGTTTATGAACTTAATCTTAAAATGTTAGATATGGGTTTTAAACTTCAAGTGTGCAGAATTAGTTTAATTTAGAAGTTTGTTGGGTTTTTTCCTCTTAACTATACTTTACATTTCTGGGCAGTTCTCTTAATTATGGGAGTCATGGAGCCAATTTATTTCTCCACCCTGTAAAACGAGTTTCAATTTCATTATACCGTGCTGAAACTTTAGGGGAACAAGTACTACAAGGAAATACGTAAGAGCAAACAAAACTGCTTTATTTCTTACAAATTTTAACAGCTCCACATATTACTTAAAAAAAAAAAAAAAATCAAAGTGCATTTTTTGGGGGGGTTTCCAAGAGTCTCCCTAGCATTCTTGAAGACTTGCTGGCTCCACTGCAAGAGATGTAGTCCCAGGATGGAGTACAGAACCGTGCCCTTTCCTGAAACAGGGTTCACACTGAAAGTTGTTCCACAGGTTATTTTTTTTCCCCTTGTAGTCAAATCAGTGCAAGTTGGCCATGGATGCAGCAAGCTGCCAGATGCTGGTCTGATTCATGCCCTGCAGTATCTGGCATCTGATGTAATGCTTATTGTAATTCCCACATTTCATGTGTTATTTCTGATGCTCCAGCTCAGGCTTTGTTTCCCCCCAGCCTTGTGCTGGCAGATAGAGAGGCCTTCACATGGGGTTGATTTATTTTTCTAATCTGCATAAGTTCAAGTGAACTACATGAAATACCCACCTTCACCTCCAGTCTGGAATGTGCTGTAACACTCCTGAAAATCCTCCTTTCCCCACTCAGCTCCCAGGTCATCATCTCTGTTGGATGCTGCTGCTGCAGCAGCAATTTCTCCCATCTTGCCTGTTCTGTCTCTTATCTCTAGCCACTCCGTGGTTCCTTTTTCCACTAGTTCCCACATGGAAGCAAGTGTGCTGTCTTCTCCCCCCTTTTCAGATTCCAGGTGAAAAAGCACACTGGAACTCCACCCCATTTAATTTACTCATGAGTATCTTTTTGCCCTTTTTCCCTTGGTCCTCCTCACCCCTTCCTTTCACCCAGAAAAACCACTCCTAAGTCTCTGCCTTAAAAACAAGCCTCCCACACCTAGACCCCACTCCCAAAGGCTGCTCCCTGACCCTCTCTCTCAGATCCCCTAGAAAGATTTTCTGGTTTTTCCCCTGTCTATATGGATGTTTCAAGTTTTGTTGGGGTTATTGGATTTCTCTCCATGACATAATCCCATTTTGAGGAGCACATAGATTAAACATGACAAAGAAAAATGCTCAAGTGCTCTAAACTCATTTGAGTTAGAGAAGCAGCCACTGCCTTCCTGGCCCTGGTGACCTCCCAGTCTCCTTTTGTGCATGACAAGTAGGTACTTAGGTCTAGATTCTCAAATTAAATTGTACATGGAATTGGTCTGCGCTTTGTAGCACCCACCTCCCACCCCTTGTGCCAGTCAGCAGCTGGCTGTGATTTAATACTCCAATCTAGAAGATGGAAAAACTTCAGCTCTGTCACTGTGTCTGTAAGAACCTGCTAAATTATAATGCAACTGAAATGTAATTACTTTTCATCCTGCACAGAGAATACAAAACATGAATTCACTAGTATAGAGTAAGCCACAGTAAATTTAATTAAAGTGGCCTCATGTAAAACACATACAAGTACAATAAAGTTATTTTATTTTGGTTCTCAGGATCATTCCTCCCCCCAAAAATTAGTAGGTTTTTTTTTTTTTTTAACATGCTGAATTAATTCCTTTAACTGCAAGGAAAAAGTTGACTAAAATAAGTTTGAGAGTGTTGTAATAGCATCTGCATCAACTCAAAATTTAAAATTTTATTTTAAATGAAAAACATACCTTTAGCTGAAACATTTTACCTCACGCATTCACTATTGGCACTCTTTTTGCCTGATTTGTCCCCAACTAAGTGGCATTTATGCCCCAATATTTAATAATAAAGAGGCACAGAAATTAGCCAGGAAACAACTTGCATCAACCCCCAGCTCCTTAATCTTCACTAGGCATTTAGTAAAAGATACAGCAAGTTTTAGGAAAAGACAACTTTTTGGTTCACTGAATCTATTTAGCAAAGCCCTGCTGGGGTGTAGGGATAGGAAAAGTGAGTCCTGATGCCAAAATGCCTGCAGGGAAAATACTTTGCCACTCACACACCAATATCTCCCTGACTCCATTAGAACAATATTTATAAAGTCAGCTGCTGGTCCTGTGATGCTTTGAGATCCCACGGTTTAAGAAGACAGAAACCAACTGGGAGTTCAGCATTTCACAGCTTTTGCTGCAAACTATCTCTTTGCAAGATTCTGCAGGGTGAGAAAGGGATTTTTCCTTCTTGTGCTCGGCTGCTCCTGTGGAGCCCCAGCGTTTCTGCAGGCCGCGTGTTGTGGTTCCAGTCAGCCCAGTTTAGGCAAGTACGGGAACTCCAGTGCAACCCAGTTCTTCTCTCCATTGCCAGACTTGTTCGTTCTTGGAGCATTTCCCAGAAATCTGTGCTGGACAGATGTAGTTCAACTTCAAATCCAGGTCAGCTACTTCTTTAGCTGGGTTTACTGTTGATTTAGTGCACACATTTCTTCTCTGGGAAGGATCTCAGCTACCATGATTCTGACAGCACTGAACTGCCAGCACCCAACACCACTGGCTGATTTCCTACTGGAGTTCAGGTGTCTCCATGGCCCAGCCCTGGTTGGGTACAAGCATTGCCATTAGTAGGAAATCATTTGTGCATCAGCTGCAAAGTAAACACAGAGGGTGTTTGTGTTTCCTTTCCATTAAGCAGGCCAGAATGACTCAGGAAGCTCTCCATGCTTTGGGATATTTCTGAGTTCAGTAGAAAGTTAAATAAAGGTTTAATATTCTTTATTAAAATTATTCCTATAGTGCATTATACAAGATTTCTAATTTTTCCAGAAGGCTCGTCTCCTGCGCTGGGAAATGATTTGATACAGCCTTTTTCAAAATGTGGTCATGAGATGACAGTCAGCCTTCCCCCACCTCTGTTGGGAAAGAAGGGATCTTCAGAGATCATTCTCCTGCTTCTGCATACATTTGGTAGATGAATAAAAGAGGCAACATAAAAACATGTTCAGTGATAACTTATGGTAGATGTTTAGACAGCAGCCACACTTTCATTTAAAAAAGTAATATTTTAAGATTTAATTTAGTACATGTACTAACTCTATACTCTGTTTAGCTTGGCTTTTTATAGAACACCTAAAAGTAAGTCTCCTAGCTGGGAAAACTCTGCATCCTTTTTCAGTATGTATAAGGATAAAAATATTTATCTCTCAGTTGGTCAGTCTTCCTCCTTCTTCAGAAGTTAGAAATTAGAATTGTGACCCTCTCATGGATGTAGGAGCTGGCAGAGGGTTTCCAAGCTACCAAGTCCTCTCCATCATAGACACCTCAGTGTATAACCCAAGCACGCTTTCCCTGATGAGAAACAGAGATTTGTCTTCTTGCAGCTTTGAACAAGAGACCAAAAACATCACCAAAGACAAGCTGGCTGGTTTTTTTCTAAAGTCTATTTCTACTTATTTCATGCCATTTAAGTAGGGTCCTTATCCTTGCCCCAGTGTTTACAAAACTGATATATTTATAGACATCAGTCACATCCTCTCCAATGTTTGTTTTGTCAGACTACACAAACCATGTTTCTTTCATCTACTCCTGTCCAACACATTCCTCACTCCCAGCTCTCTGCCCAGCCCCTCTGCTCTAGTGGGGCAACAGGACTTTTACAGAGAAGATTTCATCATAGATGATGCAGCTTCAGAAACTGATTGATTTTAAGGGCAAAAACATCCCCTGGGATATCTCCAGCTCTTATCTAAAAGTCTGGATTTCCAAGCTGATGGAAATACTAGTTCCAATTGCATCCTTCAGCACCTGTAGAAGAAAACTAAGGTTCATCTAGAGATGGTATCTAGAGAGCATTCAAAAATACAGATCAGCAGGTAAGTTCAAGAGGACAAGGCAGACCTGAGTCCAAGATTGGAACTGAATTTGCATGTCATGATATAGGCTGGTAATAAAAGTAAGACAAAATCCATTAGTAACTTACCTAGTCCAGAGCAATAGCACAGATTTAAGATCCATAGCCAGTTATAATTGATGCTAAGCTGAAGCCCAGTTCTCCTCTAGATTTACTCAGACAAGGAGCAAGGGTGCTGAGCTCAGCTTAAATAGGACTCCTGGGCTTGACGGGGCTGGGGGAGGGGGGTGGTCCCAGCTGAAGCTGCTCAGGATCAGGAGGATTTCTTAGTGGCCTCACAGGCCTAACTTGGTGCTGTACTGTTGTTCAGGTCCTGAAGGTAGAGCGTAGTCCCAACTTAGCCCTCGGTTCTTAGAGAAGTTGGTACGGCTTTTTTTATTTTCTTCATAAAGTTGTAGTTTGAGCCTGTCTTAAATCTAATGTTTGTATTATTACCCTATTTGTTAACAGCTTATAGGACTGGTGCAAAAAAAAAAAATTCAGTTGGGGTTGAGGTTTTTTCCTAATTTTAAGGCTTTACGTACCATGCTCTCAAGTCCTTCCTTAACTTTCTATCCTAACGTGTTAAAATTAGGTCTCGAAAAAGAAAAACACTGCTGACGTTTTCTGACAGCATTCTGGGATTTTAAGTGGAAGACAACGCCCCCTCCCCCCGTTATGGCATGCGGGTGGGGCCGTGTTGCTTGTTAGCACGGTGGGGACTAGGGTTTCCTGTGTGAGTCCTGACCCTGTAGCGGAAGGTGCCTGAGTGGGCCCCGGGACTGGTGTCATTTTGGACTGTATTCAAAGTATTTTTGCAGTTGGATGTGTCCTTCAAGAGGGTGGTTGTCTGGGCAGAAGAGAGATGTTTGTTTAGTAAGTGATTAGTTTCAAGGGGGGGAATGTTTTCCAGCTTAACTGAGTTGGAAGGTAAGTGTATTCCACCCACGCTGTAGACAGATACCTGAATGCCTTTGAAAACAACTGGTTTAGGAGAACAGGAGGAATCAAATGGAGCAAGTGGCAGGATTTTTCAGGGAGCTAATACTGCCTTATCGCTGAAGCTGATAAAAACCAAGTGATATCATCGCAGACAGCCATTAAGACTGAAGCCAGAGCCTCTGCCCTGGTGCAGATGGCTGCGAATAAGAAACTTCTGTAGTCACACAGACAGGAAAAACATAAGAATGTGCTACTCAGGGGAAAAGCCCAGAGCAGGGAATGCTGGCAGGGCTTCTGCTGCGCTTCAGTGAAATGACACTGGAAGAAGGATGCAAATACTATAGCCTGGGAAGAAGTAACAGATTTGTTTCCCCAAAATCTTCTAGTGAACATAACATAACCTAATTATTTTGAGCCAGTATATTTTTTTTCCCCAGGAAGTAATCCTCATTGTCAAAGCTCACGTGATGTTATCCAGGTGTACCCGAATGTTATGTATTCCAGGTGTGCCCAGGCACCTGGCCAGCCTGACCCAAAACAAAGGTGTTTTCTTCCAAGCAGCAGATTTACACGGTAAAGTTATGACAGGACTTTGCATTTCTCTGTTATTATGGAAATGTTCAACTGTTGCTTTGAACTCCTGTAACCCCAGCCTGCACACTGTGGAAAAATTCCAGATTTGCTTGCCTGAGCATGAGGCTGCAGTTCGCAATAAAAGGTTTGCTGCAGTTCCAGCTGAGAGTGCTTGCGTGTCCTGCATTATGTTTGCTCTGCCTCCATTTTGCAGGGATGCCCCTGGAGACTTGTTTCCAGAGTTTTGCTGTTATAGTGCCATTGGTATTTCCCAGGGCTCTAAAATCTGTTTGCTTAGGAAGACTGTCTCTAAAGCCAGTACACCCCAGTGGGATCTCAAGTAGGATCTGGACTCTTCAGGTTTATCAAAAGATCCCAGACTTTGATCCCTGATTTCCAAAATCTGCTGCTTAGTGAATTTGCCTGAGTAATAGAGGAGCATGGCATTTCTCAAAGCAAATTATGAGTAATTTTAATCAAGAGACTTGCCAGCTGCAGGCCCGGCCCCTCTGTAGCTCATTTTTACACTGAAATGTCTTTGCCACTGTGGTGAGATTATCTTGAAAGTTATTCTTATAGTTGCTGAGGTATTCAGGAAGGCGAAGGACAGGAATAGGCCTAAGATGACAAGGTCATTTTTCACTACTCAGATCAGCTTGATAAGGGCTGAATTCGTCTCCCTGGCGCCTTCTGTTTCACCTGAGAATACCCTGAAAGTTGAACAAGCTGCCTCACATCCTTATGGTTCTTCTCAGCCTCAAGAGGTTGTAAATGGGCAGAGAAGCTGTAGCTGCCCCATCCCTGCAAGTGTTCATGGCCAGGTTAGATGGGGCTTGGAGCAACCTGGTCTAGTAGAAGGGGTGGAATGAGATGGGCTTTGAGGTCCCTTCCAATCCAAACCATTCTGGGATTCTGTGATTTCCTGTGTTCATCTTGGCACTGAATTCCACATCCTGGATCCCCTTCTCTGCTCTTTTTTCCCTCATTAATTCCCTGCAGAACTTTTAGGAACTGTGCTGGTGATGCCTGTTTTCCTTTTTTTCCCCATTGCTTACCTAGTTTTATTTTGGCCTGTTCACTTTCTCTTTTAGTGTAGAAAATGTATTGTAAATTAATACTATTTCATTTAGTATAGAGCAACTGCAACACAGCGAAACCACACGGAAGGTGTAATTAAGCCTAGCAGTCAGTTCGGTATTTCTGTGACACCTGCTGGGAATATATCTCCTTTCAAAGTTTTTCGCCAGTTTTTATTTCACAGCTGACATGTTGGTTGATAACAGAAATATGAAATAAAAAGGAATGAAAGAGCCCTGTGCTGTACTGAATGCTGATTTCTCTCAGCATGGAATACTCAGCAGTGAATCATGCAATTGTTGAAAAGCTATTGGCAAACACTGGAGTTGAAGGTGGAAAGAAGACGTAACGCGTGCAATATTTTTCCTTCCCTGACTTTACAGAAACATCTTCCCAACGAAGACAACAACTTACATAGCCATAAACTCACTAGAATCTTATTTTTCATTGCTGTGCTTCTTGGATGCTCCTTTGGTAAATGATTTCCTGCCCTGTGCCAGATGCTGTTTCCATTCACAATGAAGTAACAGTCCTCTGTGAGTGATATCATAGTATCATACCACAGCCCTTATTGTGACTTCTCAAATTTAACACACTGAAATAAGTTCTTTGTTGATTGTTTGGGGACTTCTACAGCTAGGGTTTGAGTGAAGTCAGTCTAACAAAAAAACCCCCAAAAAAACAACAACAACAACAAAAAGGTTAACAGAGCCTGGAGAACTTGGACAGTTTACAATGTGCAGAAAAATATGGAAAGCAAAAGAAGGGCAAAAAGGAAAAGTTTGACTATATGATATATTCTTGTACAGACAGAGGGAAAGCTTGAAATAAGGCTTGTGTAAGTCATTGTGTTTTAGGTGTTGAGGTGGTACAGATATTTAATTACTGACCCTGCCAAGAGATCTACCCATGTGCTTTTGCTGGATGATCCAGCTGATGCTGGGTCAACATATGGTGTTGGCCAGGGGAACACCTGCCTTGGGAGCTGCTCCCCTCTCATCCCCGACATGTGCTCCCTGGCCACAGCTCTGCACCCATGTGCCAAAGGAAGTGTATCCAAATGCTGGAAATAATAATTTCTAGTTTATCAACTAGATCCCAGGTTTAGGCCCTTCTAAACGTAGACCAGGAACTTTGCAGTTCCCCATTGTGATCTGTAGTTTTCATCTCATGCTGATGCAGTTCCATCCTTTGCTGGGATAAGGTTTATGAGAACTGGTGTATGTGTTTGTGCCAGTGTCTGTGTGCATAGAAGTGATTCTTTTGAAGGGTTATGTAAAGATAATTTTCCAGAAGACAGAACAAATAGAAGGAATCTGGTTGAGTTACTTAAGGCCTGATCATGCAAGGAGTGGAGCACTCTGAATTTTAAATGCAGATTAGAGCACTTGCATCCCCAGGTCCCTGGAAGGTTGCAGGGGTGTATCTGTGTGCGTATGTGTTTAAGCATCAATTGATCTAAGGACATAATTATATATGCTTATTTCCCCCCCTCCAAAGTAAAATGGTAGTTATGAAAAAGAAGGGGAGATGGAAGACAGTCCTTTTGCAATTGGTAAGCAAATATTGATTTAACATCTTTGCTAAGCAGCTACATTTTTTGAATTGCTTTTTAGCCTTCCCAGTCAACAAGGAGCTGGCAAATGGTTCTGTCATCCATCTGTATTTTCAGGAAGAATGGAAAAGGTCTCGTTTGACTTCTTAACAGAAATCAGGGTGTTATTTATCATACCCAGTAGAATATGTGTTTAAATATCCTGATCCATGAGATTTTAAAAAACAGAAAACCTGGTCAAATTTTGCCCCTGTTGTTGTCCACTGAGAGTGTACCAGGTAGTATGTTGAGGAAAAATTTAGCCAAAAGCAGTTTTGAGGGAAACTATTAAAATGCAGATAAATGAAGGTGTCTGCTGACCCCAAGAATCTGCATTCATGTGGCGAAGGATTCATTAATCACACTGCAATGCTTTCTGAAGTATGTTTTTGTATCATCATTTCCCATTTTAAATTCAGCTCTTAAATCCCAAAAGGGAATTAACTACCAGCCATTTGCATTTTAAAGGGAAAACTCAAACCTGAATAGAGTGCTCTACTTAAGACTCCTTTTCTATAACTTAGCCAGTGAGCTACATCTTGGTGGAGACCTTGGGGAGTCAACCAAGTGACTGGGACAAGGCAGGAAAGCCTAAAGTTGGAGGAAGCCTTGTAATTTGCTTCCAAAAATGCTGAACACACTGATAGCAGTGTGAAGCTCTCCCACAAAATGGTGTTTTTCATTATTGTGGGGCAAAATGCCTTTAATGTTGGGGGAGAAAAGAGATCTTCAAGCCTTGGCAAGCTGTGATGGCAAAAGACACAGGCTGTTCTCTCTTCCCATGAGGGAATATCATGGTGAAATAAGAGGAGCAACTTCAAATTCAGCCCTTTGCAAGACATGGGAAAAGACTATTGGAAAGTTACAGGACAGGGATTTTGTTAAAGATCTCTCCAGAGCTGACTCATCTGAGAAAATGTGATTCAGAAAGAGGCTGTTCTCCCCCTCAGGCCACAGGTTTGGGGTGGAAATTGTAGGCGGTCCCCTCCTTCCCCTGGAGACACTGGGATTCAGCTTCTACTCACATGTCCTAGTTCCTTTCAGCTGTGTCCTGCTCTTTGCCTTTATTCAACTGACACTGGCTTCAAATGCATGTATTTCTTTATTTCTTATTGCCAAGAGAACCTATACCCAAACTTTGTGCTGCCTTAGGAGTTTAAAAGCTGCCAAAGCACTGCTACAGCTTGTAGCCCTTGTGGCCCTCCAAAGAACTCTGTTTCAAAGGTTATAAAAACCCTGGAGCACAATACGAAGCCTCTCTCTTGAATGAGTTAGTAGTGCTGTAGATCCCTGGGTGTCTTTGGGGCACTGAAATAAAAAACTTGTCGAGCAAGGTCTGCAAATACTAATTTCTATGCCTGGGAATTCCAGTATCCCACGGATTTCCCCCCAACTCTCAGCTGAAGACCAGGCTGCTACTCAGACAAGACCCTAGAGCTCCTTCCTGACATCGGGCCTGGTGGTAGTGCCGAAGGGTAAAGCTGCAGGTCCTGTGTCTCCAGGTGTGCACTTCCAGCACCTAAAGTCAATATTCCTGTGTTGAAATAAGAAGGATGACTGGGTGTTTGGGAGCTGTGAGGCCCCAGTGATGATTGTAACAAGAAATGTCTTAATATTTGTTTAAATAGAGTGCTGCAAACTGCAGCCTTCTGTGCTTGATACCAAATTAAAGTAAGGAGGGGATTTTTGGAGTTACTCTGCTTTTAAGTGCAACGGGGAAGAAAGCACTTAAAGGTACCATGCAGCTGCTGGAAAGCTACGGTTCCCAGTAATTCGTATTATCGGACATGACGTGTCTCCTGGACACCTTAAATTCTTTATTGCCTGTTCCCGTGTCATAAGTTCCTTCCTCATACACCCTGTTCTTGCAAACTGAGTAACTGCTCGAACAAGTGATTGGGGGGTGAAATAAAAGGCAACTTTGGTGTGCCATGAAACAGCTTGTTAGCACAGGCATTCCATGATGCCTGATGGAACAGGTGCTGAATCAGACCTGACTGTGGAGGGAGGGATCAATTTCTTGCTGTTGAATTGCACTTATCTTCAAAGCTGCAAATGATTCCACATTTATTCAGCAGGACAAGTCCTGAGGTTTTTATGTTCCATGTTGTTCATTGCTGTGCCATTTGTTAAGATGATTTGGCTTTTAATCTACCAATGAATACTGAACGAAGAATTAAATCATGAATTTGATCTCTTCTTTTGCTTGCCAGTAACGCAAGCCATTTTTATTTTCAATTTCAGGTTTCTTTTACAGTAGAGGACAAACATAAATTATGAGTGAAAAGAAGTTAAAATTGTTCCTCTCAAGCGTCCTGCATCAATGCTTAATCCTTCCATTACGTCTGATGTCATTAATCATTCTACTGTAATATTTGACACACACACATTTGTGGGAAAATTAGGATCTAATATGAAAGCTGCAATAATACTGACTTATGTGGAACTGCAGCTAATTATAACATATTTGAATTTTCATCTTTCATAAAAGACCTCTATAAAATGAACCTTTCACACTGCTGAAATGAGACTGAGACAGGCAAGCAGAGGAGGGGTGAGGAAGAAGCATCCAAGGACAACAGGAGAAATCTCAACACCATAATGAGCCAATATCAGTTGTTGGTGGATTCTTTTTAATTGTGGGCTTTTTCTCGTTAAGCTTTCAGATGGCCTCTCTACCACAGCTGTAGGGCTCAGCTTATTTAAGTTGGAATAGTTTGGTTGCCTTGATACATGAACGACTGATTCTGCCATCTTCAGAGATTAAACGTCGCTTCAGTCTTCACAGGTGGACTAGAAGAGATAAAGGAGACAGGATGCCAATGCAGGAAGATACGTCTCACAGAGCAAATGGATGAGAGTTCACTAAATATTTTCTGCAATGCAGCCTCTCCTTCCTCTCTCCCCACCGTGGCTTCACTGTGCCTGTACTTGTAGACCTCTAGACCCTCAGTCTTTTGAGTTCCCTGTGTCAGGCTCAATGTTTGTGTTCCGTTCCTTGGAGAAGCATCAGGCTCTGCCTTGTGATCCTGCCAGTACTCAAAGTCTCAGATCCATCTGGAGAGAGAAAATGAGCAGCGTAAATTCCCAGTTTGTGCATTAGCTAAAAAGGTGGTTAGGCTTTGCTATATTTGCACTTGGGATCCTCAGTCTGAGTGTGGGCTCATTACTCATTACTGAATTACATATCAGAAGTAATTTTTTTTCCTGGGAAGTGAATCCTACATATGTGCAGCTCTATTCCAAAATGGATTCCATGTGTCTCTCAGATGTTTCTTTTGCCTTGGATAGTCTTCAGAAAAACAAATTGTCCAGTTAAGTTCACCGTTGGTTTTTCCCCCCCTCTAGAAATAAGAGATCATAGATTTACCACATTTTCTGGATGCTGAGATTCATATGCAGAGCGTTGAAGAAGAAGCAACTTTCTTTAGCAGCCACTCTCTTGTGCTGTCCTTAAAGTATCCTGGATTGATGCATTTTAATTTTCCAATGCAATTGCACCTTTCTGTGCTGGTGCTTCAGCAAAGCTGTAATATCTCCAAACCTAGCAGAAGGCTTATTTTGAAGTTTTCAGTTACAGGAGTTTTAATGCCAGGCTTGTTTCCCTAACAGTTTGTTACATGCTGTAGGCAAGGATTGTGCTGTTTGAGATGAACACGGCACAAACTGCTGCGCAGATCCGCCCACTTCAAACACCTCAGTGGAAGCTGCATGAGTGATACTGATTCAGACATGGACCAGAGCAGTGGGAAAATGGCCATCAAGAGTTAAGGGCTTATTGGTATAATGAAGGTAGATTTTCTCCCTTCCCTACCAATCCCTTTTCAAGAAGTCTCTGAGCAGAAACAGAAAGGCTTGCTGTCCTCCACTATTTACAGTCCCTTCCTTTCCACAGATTCCTGTGCTGCTTTTCCTCACATCTGCAGTTACTCCTTTTATCCCTGTTTTTATGGTATGACCCCACTTGCAATGCATCTGTTCGTAGTTTAGTCTTCTAAACTTCACTGTATTCTCCTAGAAATCAACTTTTTGTTTTTAAGCTCCTGTCTGTCTCTCAAGGCTTCTGCATTTTTTGTTACCCTCTTTCTTTGGAGCATCTTTGTTCTCACTGTATATCTTAAGCCCAGTTTCTTCAGCAGTTTCCTTCATCTCACTGCTGCTGGATTTCCTATGTCTTGTCCCCAGTGTGTTGTCATTTTGAGTCACAGATGCAAGGCTGCAGGAACCCTGGACTTCCACACAGAAGTGCTGCAGCCAAATACGGATGTCCAATTCCAGACCAGGTTGGCAACCTTCTGATGTTATTTATGGGTCTGGAGAAATATTATTTCCCAGAGGCACTTAAGTACCTGGATGTTGGATCAAGTTTGAGTTGGCTAATAACAGTTTTGCATTGCTTTCTGCCCCTTACACAGCCTTGGTGACAGGTAGAGGTCTTGTCCAAAAGGCAGGATGGCTCCAGATGAGTTGGGCAAGTTAGCTGGGCATCATTTGTGCAAGTTGTGCACTATATTCTTCCTAGAAGTACTGCTTAGTATTTCTTATATTGCTGAATTGTGCTCAGCAGCAATAATATTGGAGTATGATTATGATACTCCAATAATAAGCAATAGGGAGTTCTTTACTTAATCCCACCACATTCTGTAGTTGTTTCTAACTTCAGTTTGCATTCTACCTTGTAAAACCCAGACTGACTCAACTCTACCTCTGCAAGCTCTACCTGTCACACAGAACTAGTACAAATGATGTGATCCCTCATTTAAATCTTCAGTCAAGTTTAGCTGCATAGGATTACAATTCACTGGCTAGACTAATTTTATGCTTTAATTTCAGGAGTTTAAGAGAGTGGTGGGAATATTCAAAGATTTCCTCACTTCTCTGAACTCATTCTCTGGGTACTGGCAGGATCTCAATGCATCAGTTTGCTAAAGTTGCTTCTTACAGAGATTTTAATGGTACCAGATGCAGTCCTTGATGACTTCTGTTTTCTCCTTTTATCTATAATTTAATATTACTCTTTCAGAGCACATTTTTGCAATCATAAATATGTGCTTTCTGTTTATACAATCATGGTCTTGCAAGTGATAAGAGGCAGAGATGTTCACTTGAAACATTTCTTACAGGATAAGCAGTGGCAGCCAAAGGTGAGGATGAGATTCTCTGTGCTACGTTAGCACAGATGTCCTGGAAAAGGGCACTAGAAGCTCCAGAACTTGGGTAAAATGGGATTCTTGGAAGTAAAAGTAAGCTGACACCTCCCTAAAAGGGTTAACAGCAGGAGAGGTGTCCAAGGGAATGCTGCAGCCTCGCAGCACTGATTCAAACTGGTGCTGTGGTCACAGGCAACAGACAAGTAAGTACTAGTGCTCACTTGATATTGAGCTGTACACTGAATTAACCGTGGCCATCGTGAGTGTCACCATGCTTGCAGTGACCTGTTGCTCCTTTGTGGACAGTAGGCACCTGAGAACAACCATCCCCAAAGCCTTTCCATGCTGAAAGCCTTTCCTTTTTTTCCAGTTGATGGAATTCCATTTGCATCTTGCTGGAGACTCTTATCTCAATCTCCCTCCCTGCCACCCTGCAGTCACATGAATTTAGTTGCATGTAGAGCTCCTGATTATCACCAAGGAATGACCAATATCTGGGAGATTAAACCTTTTTTTCTGGGTACTTTTTGTCCTGGGAAGACTGATCTCTGTATGAAGGGAAATATGTTATTCTTCAAACGTTGATTTCTCACTTGCATTTTAGGTAGTGAACTGAGCACTGATGGCCTTGCTCTTGAACAGAAAGATCCTGCGTTGCAGCGTCGCTGCGGGACTTCAGCTCTTACACCCCGGTGTATCTGCAGTGCAGGACTAGGAGCAGGTGAGAGTGCAGCTGAGGTTGTGCCTCATGCTTATCTGAGAGACTTCCCCAAGAGTCACCAGACTGAAAGTTTTTCAGAAAAACAAGGATAACACTGTTGGGGGCAGTGCTGTGAACATTAAATTAATACTCACCAAGCACTATGTAAAAATAAAAGCAAATTAATTTATGTAGCACTTTAAGTACTATATAAATTCAACCTCCAGTGAAGGCCCTTGCCCAAAGATTTATAAAGAACTTGTACATTTTGGACTGGGGAGGAAGAAAAATCCCTCCTTTTTAAGTAAAGGGAAAAGCCTAACTCAGAATGTCTTGTTATTTATTCATGCATTCATATTGCACAATAAAATATTTACATTAAAATGTGTCAGTTTTCAAAAGCAACTTGTTACTCCATTTTTCAACTGAACTTGGCCAGGCTAAAAAGAAAATTATATATGCCAGAAGACCGCAGTAAAAGAGATTTAAGGGTTTTCAAATAGTGTAAGAAAGAGACTATAATAAGTGACCAGTGGACCAGTCAGCAATTTTAATTAAAACTGGGCTGCTTATTGATCTATTGTACAGATTTACCCCATCTGCAACATTTCAGCAATGCTCCTATTTCAGAAAATAGCACTTGTAAGAGCTAGTAAAGAATATGGAAGTTTAGCGTGGAAATGTTTTATAACTGTGACATTTTGTACTAAGATCTTTTTCCATCCAATTTAAGCACCTCACATATCTTCACACAAAAATGAAAGCAAATACATGGAATCTAGAGGGTACTCTATCCTTGTCTGCTGGAAGGTGTCCCTGCCCGTGGCAGTGGCGTGGAACGACATGAGCTTTCCCAACCCCAACCATTCTGTGATTCCATGATACTGCTTTTCTAACTTAAAGCCAATGGGTTCACTGCATGTCAGTGCTAAAAATAATCCAAGAAGTCTAAAATATATTGGTATTTTAAAAGATCTTGTGTTCTTGAAACCAGTGGGATCTTTAGTGGTTGCATCTTCAAGGTGGGCATTTGTCATCCCTGAACCGATGGAAGTACGTTTCCATTGGAAAAACCAAGGAAATTACTAAAAAAGGGCTAATAAATGCTCTGCACAGATGTGGAAGGTCTGTGGTATCAGCAAGTGCACTTGGTAGATCTGCTTTGTTCCTGAAGGGTTTGCTTATCTTAAAATTCTCATTATTTAAAATTCCTATTTATAAGTAACATGGTGAAATGAAAATACCCTCAATCCAAATTTGGCACAAAAACCTGGTTTCAAAACCAGAAATGTGTCCTGAAATAGCAGCACCAGCAGTGGCAGAACATCTGCACTGGAAAGAACTGCTGCCGTGCTCTGGTTGAAAAGAGACACAAACTGGAGGTGGTGATGGCAATGTGTCTGTTGTTTAATTAAATACTTAATTTAATACATGCACGTTGTTTGAAGTATATGGCGATCTGTGCTGTGTTTACAGAGCAGCATGCGTGGCAGCACATGTGATGTCTTCTCTTCCAGGTAGCGCCTGGTGAGCACCCGGTGTCGGCAGCAGGATGAAGCCATCAATGATTATCATTCTTTTTGTTCAATAGCTGTATTTTAAGAAAAAAAATTAAAAGGAGGACACATGTTGAGTTATAATTGTGAAACCCAAACAGCCGGGTACTTGCTGCTTGCACGTGGGTCAAGGGCTTCGAGAAATCAGGGATAGATGTAGAGATGGCTTTTTTTTTTTTTTGGAGTGGGAAACATCAGTGCTTTATCTTTTAGATGAGGAAAACGTCTCATTTGGCTTTTATTACCCCCGAGCGTTCCCGCTCACTGCGGTGGTGTGGTGAAGCGTTTAGCCCACAGACGGCCATACAGCCCATGGCCTTTTCGGGTCCCCGCTCTCTTTTACCTGGAGGCTAATTTCTGTAGCAGCCTGGGGTGACAGAGGCGACAAAGAGCGGTCACGTTACACCCCACCCCTGGCTGTGCCCCTTCCCGGCTCCCGTCAGGCCCGGCAGCCATTTCCTGCCGGGGGGCGGCCCCGCCCGCGCTGCGCCTCGTCCCATTGGCTGATAGCGGCGCGGGGGGTGCGGCCACACGCCACCCTTCGGTTGGCGCGCGCGGCTGTCACTCCAGGAGGGGGCGTGGCCTGGTGAGGCGGGTCCCCGCGGGGGCGCTGCGGCCGCAGTTGCGCTCGGGCGGCGGCGGTGATGGCGGTGGCGATGGGCTCGGCGTTCCTGCTGCTCCTGGCTCTCCTCGGGCCCGCGTCCGCGCTCGCCGGATACATCGAGGTGTGTGGGGTGTGCGGGGGCGGGTGGCGGGGGCTTTCCCGGGGTACCCGATGCGCAGGCGGGAGGTAAGCGGGGTTCGGGGTGTCTCGGCTGGTGTGGAACCTCCTGGAGCTTGTCCGGCCTCTCCGAGACCTTCCCGGGGTGGTGAGTTCGTGTTTTATCCGTGTTTTCGGGAAAGCCGCAGCCCTCAGGCCGCGCACCTGGACGGGAGCTCTGTCTCACCGGGATGCTTGGGGCTGTTTTTTTGGGGACGTGACCTCGGCATTCTTGGCACGGGAGCAGGAATGGCCAGCTTCAGATGGATCCAGAAGCTTAGAAGACTGTTAGAGAGCAATTCCCTAGAGAAGAACCTCGGTTAAACGAATCCATTTCGTTGCTGATGGATCCAAAATAAATCTTTGGGTTGGAACTGGTACCTTGGCTTTCGGGGAAGATGCTTCAGCCAAGTGTAAAGGCTATGCATTTCATATAGAAATGGCTTAGATGTGTGTAGGGGTCTGTGTATATGTATATATACGCGCACACATATACGAGTATATATTACTTTTGCATATACGAAATATGCAGTGTGTTTGCGTATATGAAAGTAACTGGACAGAGGAAATTCCAGCTTAATCCTGAATCCAAGAACTCGGTGTAATCTAGCTCTCCAAACAACAAGATGGGTAGGAGAAAATCTTGCGGGTTTAAAAACTTGACACTCTAACCTGTCTTATTAGAGGGAAGGAGCAAAGTACGTGCTGAGCCGTGGCAGGTAAATAGAGTTTAATAATCTATGCCTGAATGTTGTTTGGAAATGCAGAGCAGCTGCGTCCGTCTTGTGAAGGTCCTGGGTTATTTAGGGCTGGATAAAGAGCAGGCTTGTGGCTGCTTGTGAATGGCTTGATTTGAGAGTTTACAGTAAACTTTAGCAAGCTTGGTTAAGCAGAACATCCACCTCAGTGTGGTGCAAAAATCCAAAGCTCTAAGATGGTGGTAATTCCTAACTGGCAGTAATGTGGTTCTTGGATATTTTTAACATGTGTTACATGGTATTGGTCTAGTCCATGATTTCTGCTTGTTTGGTTGCTACTGAGGAATAGTATTCCACACGCTTTGTACCAATCCTTCTGTTAAATTTCTGTAAATCAGTGGAACAGGGTTGATAACTGTTTGTGGAACAACTTGTGCATAGGTTACCTTGCAGGAAGGATAACGGAGCTGCTCCGAGGGCACGAAGCTAATGCCCAGATCAGATTCCTTGGCATTGCCTTGGTGGCAGGGGACTGTCCTGGCTGCTGGTGCTACATCCGATCTCTTGCACCTGTTTGGCAACTCCTCCAGCTGTAGGTCATTTCCTCTCTTACATCCGAGACAAATTCGGCTGCTATGCACATCCCTTCTGGAATCTGCTGCTTAGGGACACGTGCCTTGAAAAATCAGGATTGGCACAGAGGGAGAGCAGCAGCGTCACACCTTGACACTTCAGAAGGGGCCAGCAGCCCCGGAGAAGGGAGCATGGACCTTTTTGAAAAGGATTAAAATGAAAGCATTCCTGCAATTCAGTTTGCATCCTCTAAAGGCACGATAGCCACCTTCGTCTGCTGGCGTAAAACATCAACTGTGGCATTTTAATCCTTAATTTTGCTGCATCCTCTCCCATTGTCTTGTCGGTGGGGGGACTGCAGCTCTCAAGTCTTTATTCCTGCCAGATTTGCTCAAGAATAGCTTTCAATGCAGAGCATAGGAAGTAAATGGTTACTGCTCTGGTTCTTATACTGTGGTCGTTACTGGATTTTATCAGATAATGTGATGCAAAATATGCAAGGAATTGATTTTTTTCAATAATCAAGATGGTATTTGAAAGTTATGGAAAATGTGTAAAAATGCCTGCAATTATTAGATCAGTTGGATTGGCACGGTCGGATTAGGTAGATTTTCTGTCTCTTGATTATCTTAGCTCCCATTCCCTGTCCCTGGAACACCCGGTAATCTTCTTATCAGCTACAATCTGTTTTTCTTTCTGTCCTGCACAGAGCAAGGGGAGTGGCAGTTTATTTTTTTCTCTTAAATTGGTGGTGTCTGAACTCTTGACTAGTGTTCCCAGGGGTTGGTGCTGGTGACAGTCGGTCTCCCTTTCATATCATAGTGTGGGCATGGATGATAACCTCTGACAGTGTCTCTTCCAAATGAATATGAATAGAAGAGTTTAGAGAAATCATGCATCCCAGCAATTAATGTGTTTCTTTCCATAGCAGTATGTATCTGAATTTTGCTTGTTTTGCTTGTGAAGTCCCCAAGAACCTCAAACAGGACACTGATGCCAACTGGAAAAGGAAAATAAATTTATGCTAATTTGATCTGTAGTCCAATGATAAACTACTTCTGCTGTGCCCTCAAAGCCTTTAAAGGTGCAAAGTTTTTTTTATCACTTGACCTTTTTGTGTAGTCAAATCTGAAGCAATGCAGACTCGATACTGCTTTTTAAAAATCATATTTGGTATTTTTCCAAAGCGCTCTCGAATGCTTACATCTGTTACCTGCCTGCTCTAAATCACCAGGATTTGGGGGAGGGGAAATAAAAAGGATGTGTTTTGCAGCAGAATTTCATGTTATTATTTTTGTCTTGTATTGCTTAAATTCTCCCCGACAAAAATATCAGCCTTGTGCCATTTCTGCAGACCTTGGGGACTTCTGATTGCCTGCTGCATTGAACAAAGAACTCCACCTAGGGAAATTTCCACTTCGGTGTTCGAGTCCTAAGCAGAAACAGCTCAGGAAAATTCCAGTCTTGAGCCTGCGGCCTTTAGTTTGCTCTCAGTTCCTAAAACTTTGCTTCTGTTAGGAAATACACCTTCCTATTAAGGTGATTATATGCGATGCCTCTTCTAAGCTTCAGTAAAAGCTTCTCTGAAGCAAAGATATGGAAATAAAGCAAATCTGATACTGCAGAGGGGCTTTGGAATTTCTGCTGCGTTGTAGGATGGCACATGAAGGTAAGTGCTCCTTTTTGGAGGAGGCCTTCAGCTCTCCTTGTTTCACCCCTGAAATAGTTATCACCTCTCTTAAATGTTATTTAGGCATTAATAGCTCTACCAGGGATTGAATGACTTTATTGTTAATGTGGTCGTGGCATCACCTGCACGTTATTCAAAAGCTGTTCTGTAGGTGGCTTTAGCTGTATTATAATTATACACTGCTGTTCCTCCAGCACCTGGGAGTGCAGGAAGGATTACTGCAGTTCCCTGCGCTCCGTACCAGTTGTGCTTCTCTCTAGATGTGCCTTGTAAAACTATTGCCTTTGCTTTTCCCTGCACGTGTGTCTTTTGGACGTGTATGGACTTAATCTTGGAAGTGTAAGTCACTTTGACTGCAGCATCTGCTTCTACACATGTACTTAAACCGAGGCCTTGTTCCTCAGCTGAAAATAGAAGAGAAATAACACCATCTCCAACTATTGTTAGAAGGCAAAGCCTTTCTCTCTCTTTCTACACTTCGGTGTTTCACACTCTGCTCGTTAACTCCTCAGGCTTTCTA
The DNA here is from genome assembly GCA_013400655.1 of Mystacornis crossleyi. Lineage (NCBI taxonomy): Eukaryota > Metazoa > Chordata > Aves > Passeriformes > Timaliidae > Mystacornis > Mystacornis crossleyi. Next base: position 78,218 of record VYZQ01050067.1, read on the forward strand.
AATTGATGCAATCCCTCAGACTCTTGCTCTCATGCTTCTTCTGTGCAGTAAAACTTGGTGTGATTGATTTTAAGTTCAGGCAGTCAGCACCTCTGAAACGTGGTGTTAATTTAAAATGATGCTTGCTCTTAATTGGAAGGCTTTGAATGCACACAGTGGCCTAGGAACCCTTCTGGTGAGGCTCCTACTTCAGAACTGTACTTGAACTTGCAAGATTGCCCCTTTTTTTTCCCCAAAACTGTTGTTTGCACCCATAATGGACATGTTCTGCTTTCTCGACTTGCAGTGAGTTTGTCACAGTGAAATGGCATCTCCTACTTTTTTTTAACTTGCTGTGTATCCTAAACGGAGTACTTCGAGCTCTGTGACTATGCATTAACTACGTTAATTTTGTAGTTTGCTTTTGGATATTTTCCTTTTCAGCTTTTTGCTGTAGGTGCCTGTAAGTCTCAGGTTTGTGGGAAGAAATGGGTTGACAACATTGTGCAAACTCTTACAACTTTTCCATATGTAGACGTATACATATTGTATGCTTACTAGTGTGATTTATTGAGCAGTAAGAAGGCAGATGTGAGTGGATTTAATTGTCAGGTTTCTCTTTATAGTGAATTAACCAAAATTGCATATTTTTTCTGGTTTGGGAGGGCTGATGGCTCCTCCTCAGATACAATAGGATAAAAGTAACTTTAGCCTGTTAATACTGTTACTTACATAGGGCAAGTGCTAATTCCGGGTTGGTGCTGCAGGAGCCGCACTCTCACTCCTGAGGGGCAGTGCACAGGGAAAAGTGCATTTTGGGAGACATAATTTGGCTGAGGTTTTCTTTGCGAGTAAGTTCTTAACATTAGATTTGACTTCTTTTAATTTATGAATTCCTGCAGCTGTAAGCAGGGAGATATATATACACACACACATTTCACATGGAGATCTAGTGTGTGAATGACACTTTTTTTAACGTGTTCGGCACTAGATTTACTACTTTCACCTCCATCTACCTTCTCAGTTGGAGTTAAATATATGTTTGTGACTGAGTGTTCTCTGAGCTATACTACCTTATGTGAGAACATGGAAAACCCATGTACCAAAGAGTATGGAAGTGAAACCCACCTTTTAGCCTGGCTTTTAAATGTCCGTAAATTCTAACGCTTGCTCTGAGGGACTGATGTTTAAGATGTAATATTTTTTCTTTGTGTGCGTTTGTAGGAGTTTTAAGTTCCAACCTGAGATGAATGATCGAAACACCAGTGTTCCCCAAGTGATGTTAAACTAAGCTCTCTAGCCAGCCGAACCCAGCCTGCTTGGCTTTATGTAATCAGGTGTCCACCTGATCAGGAGCACATTTGGCTAAGCTGCTTACCGGCTCTTCGTTTGGAGGTATTACAGGGATGTTTTGTATACAGCCAGTGGGGAAAAGGATGTACTCCTTATTCTTGAAAGATCAACCTGTATATGTACTAAATTGAGTTCTAACTCCTTGTTGTCATGTTGCCTGCCGTGATAATGCTCTTGTACAAACGAAATGTATTGCAGACCTTCGTTTTGGTTTATATCTTCAGTAGCCTCTAGTCACTCTTCACTAGTGTGCACAGTCAAATGTTGCTGCTCTGCGTGGCATTTGGTGAATGTATTTCACTTTCCATTTTTGCTGGTGACAATGGGAAGTCAAATCATATGTTGGCTCTCTGTTTCCTGTTTTCTCTCCTGAGGGAGAGAACTACGGGGTGAGGCATGGTCCAGAAAGCCTCTCTACTACAGGCAGGCCTGCTTCACGTACGTGCGTATGTGTTCATCTGATTTAGAGATCTCTGCTGGCAAGACTGGCCCAGTAGTCTATGAGGACTGGTGCAGCTGGGCTATCCGGATGTTGGTGTGTTTACTGCAAGGACAGTGGCTTCACTTGAGCCGTTTTTTTCCTGATGATTTGTTTCTCAAGATGACTGTGTTGGGCTGTGCAGTAACATCTGTTAGCAGTGGTTTGAGGGAATTCTTAGCTCTCAACCTGCAGATCAGTGGCTGCTTACAGAATTTAGTCTAATCTTCTTTGCCAGTGCTTTCCTAGGGGATTCCTCCTCTGGACCTTCAGAAGTCTCAGCAGTTATTTCTAGTGCCAGGATTTCCTGCACAGGTGAGCTGTGGGGTAGGATGCTGTGTCTAGACAAGGCCTTCAGTTGATGAAGCAGGGTTTGAAGTTGTTATTCTGTGCAGTGTGTGGGCTTCAGAGAGGCTTATGGAGGAGACAGGTCAATAATTGTTTGGCTTGGATGGCTTCACTGTGCTTCGAGACTAACTGAAAATCATTATCAAATGATGACTTTGAGCTCAAGTTTTTCAAGCTACCAAGTATGAAGGGCATTAAAGTTGCTAGCATAACTTAGATGCAGCCTGGAAAAAACCCAATGAAACCCACAGAAGGCGGGAGCTGTGCCTTGGTTCCCAGTTGTGCTGGAGAAGCTTCGGGGTGAGGCACTGAGTCATTGGTGTGTTACAGCTGTTGGCAGTGTCACTGGCCCATGGTATCGTGTGGAGGTGCAGCAGATGATAAACATGCCTCAGCACTCAGATCCCAGGCTCTGGCTCTGTGACAGGGATGCATTTAGGTAATTTCATACAGTAAACTTCTCTCTAACAAAAATTACAGTGGTGCAAAGTGTATTTTGATCCAGGTCAAGGACAGGGACAGGCAGACACACACGGACACACTGAGCTGGTGGGGGCTGTGCTTCACTTGACTCTTAAGTGCAGGTTGATACTCACTGAAGTTTCCATTTAAGAGTAGCTAATTATCATCTCCTTGCAGATGACTTCATGTTTAAATAAAAGCAGTGTTTAACCTTGAAAGTTCCTGTTCTCATTTAGGTCTCTTTTCCTCCAACAAACATTTTCTTGGTTATGTTATATTTTCGAACGTCTGAGATGTTCTGAGGTGTGGGTCAGGGGGTTGGTTTCTTTCAAGTCTTGCATTAGTGAGAATTTTATTATTCTGTTAACTCTCTACTATAGCAGGGCTTGCATTTTCTTTATGAAGATGTTGTGCTTGGGTTCTTTAACCTGTCACCACAAAGCTCTAAATGCAGCCAGTGAGGACAACTCAAAAATCTTCATCTGGTGATGTTGCCGAGATGAAACAGAGGTTTAGTTTAGTATTTTCTAGGAGTTGCCTTATGCTGACTTCAGTGCTGAGATGCTTAAATCAAAAGCCAAACATTTACATTTTTAATCTTTGGGCTTTTCTTTAAAGGCTCTTATGTTAATTTTAGCTCCAGCTCCCTGCCAAAAGCTTTGTTCCTTTTCTTTTGGATTTTGGGTTGATGAATCCCACTAGTTATGATGTCATTGCATAGTGTGAAATGACAGCAACAAAAAGAAAAATCTTACCCATACCATCTGTTACAGTAAATGTTATGCACTCCTGTTAGATTCCAAGCGGATCTGGGTTGCATATTCACAACAGAACCTGGTCTCTGCTTAGACGTGTGGTACGCTCTAGCATAAAGCTTTTAATCACCAAATTCTCTATATGGTTTTGGATTCGACATGACACATTGCCAGGTCTAAGTTTAGTTGGGTTTTTTTATCGGTGTTTAATTTTCTCTCATTCATATCAGGCCTAGTAACTTGCCAAAAATAGTCCCGAGGAATCTGCATGAATTAGGATAATTCACTAATACCAAGCATTGGTTGACTTCTTACACTGGTCATCTTACAGTAATTGTGGCCTGAAATAGAGAGGGGCAGATTTGCTTTCATCTCCTAAGTATTCCTCTCAAAAGATTAAATGCAAAATGTTGATTCAAACCTGCGATTGGTGTTCCCAGAGAGTGTATCGGCATGTGAACGTGAGTCTTTCCCTGCATAATTTATCAAAGCCCTCAGTGAAGAAATTGAATTTGATGGCTGTTTCATTTTACGCTGCAAGATCACAAATACGTTTAGAAACCCTGAAGAATGAAATGGTCTCAGGATCCAAGCAGAGCACGGAGCCTGCCTTAGCAGCCTGGATCAAAGATGAATTCTGAAAGGCAGGGTACAGCAGTGCTCGTGCATGGGCTGAAATGTGCTGCCTGCCAGGAAAAAAGGAGACTGAGAAATTGTTGAGGGTGCATATTATCGTGGAAACCGGTTATTACTCTTGGATGGAGCAGGATGCTTGCAGCTCCCATTTGGACTTGGGGTAAGATTTAAGTGCCTCTAAGTAGTTTGATTTGCAGGGTTTCAATAACCATTTCCAGAGGCTTTAAGTAGAGCCTCAGCCTCGGTGCTGGAAATGTCAGGCGGTGGAGGAGGTTTTCCCTTGGTAACCAGCCAAAAAAATTGAGATTTTGCATTTGCAGTATATTGATGTATTAGAGCTCAGCCTTTGGGCATGGATGGACATGGTGCTGTGGCTTACCTGGGCAAGAGCCACATCCAAGCAGAGGCTGAGGGGCTTCTTCAGGGGGTTACAGAATGAAGTTGTGGTACTCCTGTGGGTGTGTGAAGCTCGGGCTTGGGGCAGAGCATCGTGTCACAGAAAGAGACACTTAGGGGAAACAAGGGAAAAAAAGCATGTTCCTGCCCCTGTCACTCCTGATAAATGCTGTCTTGTTCAAATTGCATCAATACTTGCCCTGCAACAAAGCCAGTCAGTATGTGGATGTCCTGTTGAGGGCACAGCCGCTTTCTCGGAAGCAATTTCCCACTAACAGAGGCAGAGATGGATGGCCTGCCGGAGCAAAGCCTGGATGCGGTGGAAAGGTTTGCACTGCTGTATCCCTGCCTTGTCCACAGCTGGCTTTGTGGGCTGGATCACAGCTTGTCACCTGTTCCATCTCTCTCCTGCCTATGTGCTCGTGCATTTTTTGTCTTTTCTTTTATGGTATGCACATTTGAGCTTGTGAGTAAAAACTTGCACTAATCACAAGAGCTGAAATCTATTACCTGTGTTTGAATCCATAATGCTCTGTTTTATGCATAGTGTTTTTAGTTAATCCTTCATTTTAAATCCTTGCATCTTGCTTCAGAGTACGTCTTTGTTTCTCAGGTGAAGGGACAAAGAAAGAAATGTAAACCACCTGATCACCTTGACATCCTTTTGCCTTCTCTCCCTGCACGACAGGTCCTTTCCTTTGCATCCTGACTGCCAGGAAGAGGACCTGGAAGAGCTGGATTCCTCTTGTAGTAGAGTTTTTAAATGACAGAAAATCTTCTTTCGAATTTGCTTAAACGTAAAATCCACAGTACAGACAAAAGACATTTTGAAGTTGAGGCTGAAATTCCTGGGTTTGGATGGATTTGTTGCGCTCAATTATACTGAGCAAGCTTTTGCAACTTGCTTCACATGGGAATTAGCGTGATGAGGAGAATACTTTTCAAAGTATAACTGTATGGGAGGCTTTCCACAGAGCATCTACAGCATGTTAATTCCCTCTTTCACTGCAGGGCCCTGAGTAGAATGCGGCATTGTAGTCCTTTTGTAATAGATGCTGATGGATTTCAGGAGCAGTGCTGTTCTGAAATGGCCACTGTCATACTTTCACCGGTGTGTGTGCAAACTGCTAAACTGGGTGCTGCAAGGAAGAATATTCTGGAGACACCCAGGAAAATTCTGGGCTGCAACCTTCATGTGTGCTGTAGCAGAGACATGAGGAGCACTGCTTTCCAAGACCCTAAATGGCCTTTTGCTCCAGGCAAAAGCAAAGACTTTACTTCATTTGCTTTGCTGTCCTTGGTTTCAAAAATTTGGCTTTTCGAGCTTTATGTCGCTGTCTTTAAAGATTTTTGCAAAAATTCGAATCATTATTCCTCATTATGTAAGTGGCTGATAGCTTTACTCATAATTTTCTGTTCTTGTATTTATTAGGCTGTGATTCTTACATTTAATTTGATCTTGTATCTGGGGGCATAACAAACATTTAGCCACAGCTGGCAGCAGCGTTAGCTAAGATGGGTTTAATGTGCTAAACTTTCAGCAGCTCTTCCCCTTGTGTTGACTTGGAGATGCATTGCCACTAAGAGTCCTTTGTCTTTTTTTTTAAGAGGATGCTGCTGACCTACTCTAAGCTGTTTCTCAGGCCATAAAAGAGGGCTGATTTTTACTGTTTGTAACAGTGAGCTTTAAATACACCAGATCAAGCAAAGCAGAGATTTCTTTTTGTTTTGTAGTATTTGCTTTGGAATGACTTTTGTGTTTTGGAGTGGCTCTTCAGATAGATCTCTGAGCAGCATCCATCTCACAATCTGTATCTACAGCATGTCCAGGATGACGCTGTTCACTGATGAAGAGGATTAAAATGGTCATTAAGCTGCAAAACACAGCACATGTCCTGTAAAGTACCAAATAAAGATACAGAGAGACTGAACATGCTGGAGTGGTACGATCTGTTGGAATGCATGAGGATGTGAACATCTTTAACTTGAGCCAGATTTGAAATGCTCATATCACAGAAAGATGAAACCAGGGCTTAGTTTGCATATGGAGACACTTGGCCTGGTGCTGTCGGTAGACACTTTCTTGCTTTCATTTTTCTCTGCTGTGTTTGAGTGGATAGCCGGTCCCTCCTGCCCCACCTCTGCTCCTGAGTGACACTTAAAATGGTGTGCTTGGCACTATTTCTTAGGATGCTTCCTGCAGAGAATTAACTTTGGGAACAGCCCGAAGTACCGAGGACTGTTCTTATTTATTCCCACCTCTCTGGGTTAATATTCACATCCTTTAATTGACAGATATAACTATGGAAATACAGATAGCCTCTAATAGACTTGTGTGACTGTGACTGAATAGTTGCTCCATTTGCCTTTGCTGTCCAGGCTGTAGCGTTGCCACGCAGCCTTGACACCCACAAATCCATTTTGTGCTGGTTGCCAAACCTGTTCTTCTCCTTCAGCAGGTACTACAGTGAGATATGCAAGTTCTCAGTTCGATATTCTCAGAATGTTCCCAGCCTCTTAACACAAGTCCATGTAGTACTGGTCCCACTGCTGTCCAGGCTGGCTGGAAATTGTGCAGGGAGGGGCAGCCTCCAGGATAATTAAAACATGGTCTGGTAAGGAACTCATTTGGGCTCTCATTGATTTTTTTTGTTTCCTTTTTTTTTTCCTTTTTTTTTTTTTTTTTTTTTTTTTTTTGGCACGATGTCCAAAGCAAGGGTATGAGAATGAGGTATGTTTCTGGCTGTCTCATGCTGTTGCATCATCAGGCTATAATTTCAGCATAGCTTTCTGGGATGCTGCTCTCTTATGATTTGAGACATCTGATTAGATTCTATAGGGCTAATCCACATCGTGGGTTTGCCAGATGCTGGCAGAGTTAATGTTTGCAGCTGAGATGTGTGCATAGCCGGGTTTCTGAATTAAAAAAAACACCATAGTGGGCCATGTCTGAAGTCAACCAGTGAAACATAAAACCACCACTCCCCAGGGTTAGAACTTTATGCAACATTTTCATCCTTTGACTTTGAGAAAGCTATTGAAATGACTCAGCCCATGGCTAGGAAAATGGTGAGTGGCCAATTGCATCAATAGGCAGATCAATCTACCCTCCAACCACTGTCCCAGTGATGGGATTTGCATGTTAAGTCAGCATTTCCATTGCTATCCTTGGCTGCTTGTAGAGTCAAGGAAAGTGAAACTTGTTTGGAAGGCTGACCATTTATTTCTTTTTCATTCAAGTGTGTCTCCCAAGAGCATCTGAGCAGGCAGAAGAAAGCATCTCTAAGTCAATAGTCGCTTCTTTCCCTGCCTGATAGCCTTTTTCAAGCAGGAAAATAAAGAATTGTTTGGAATGCTTGTATTCAAAATAATACATCTTGACAGTTTCCTTTACAGTTCCTCCAGCTGGTCTTTATACCAAAAAAAAAAAAAAAAAAAAAAAGCTGCTATGATGGACCGCCTGGGCAAAGGGTTTAAAAAAAATACTAGTACATTTCAGAGACCTTGAAGAGGAATTTCAGTTGAGGTAATGGAAGTTCTCAGTGTATAGTGCCCCTTTAAGGCCGAACTAGATTGTCTAAAACTGTTCTGCGTGCTCTTTTTCAAAGAACGAATTCCCTTGCTGTTGCAGAACAGGTAGTTTTTGCTTCCACCTTTGTACTAAAGCTTCCAGCACCTGATGGCTTTGTGCTTCCAAGCCCTCAGTAAAGTGTCAGGTTACTTAAAACTCACCAAGGACCCGACCATCAGGGTCGGGTCAGCGTGGGTGCAGCTGCAGTGTGTAAATTCTTCCACTAATCTTACGGTCAGTTGTATTTCAGCTAAGCAGACAGAAAAGAACCATGTTCTCTCCCCTACCTTGAAATTTTTCAGAAAATGCTTAAGAAAACATCAAGGAAATAATTATCAGTGTGCACAGGATCATTCTTCCCTCTGAAACCTGGGAAAGACTATTAACCAGTTAAAATCTCATTTTATCAAAGATAAAAATCATCTCTCCCATTTTGTTTTATTTCCATGCAGTGCTACACAATCTGATACAGCTCTAAAGAGTGAAGAGCTATAAAATTCAGCATAAGAAATTTAGGTTTTCAACATGCAAAGCCAGGTAAATGTTCTGCAGTGATAGCCCTGAACTACTGGAGGTCCTAGGCTTGCTTCTGTGGAGGTAGTTTTACTTTCTGGATCAGCAAAATCAGTGAAGGGCGTCTCAGCACAGCCGGCTTGAGTCTGTTCTATAAATTACCATTTAATTTTCTAATAGCATTAGGCTGCCATTCTAAGTAGAGCCCTGCTGCTTCCTGTGAAAGGAACTGGTTAATGCATCCATTAGAGCTTGTGTGCAAGCCTCGCTGTGGGGTGGTGCTGTAACTGTTAAACCCCAGCTGATGAATTAATGCTTTGGAAATAAAATGCTGCTAAATTACTAAGGATTGCTTTTAAAGAGTGGAAAAAAGGTAAACACATTAAGCCATTGCCGAGGTCCTTTACTTTCTGTGACCCTGCTGCTGCTGAATTTTGGGGGTACTTTAAAAGGCTTTTTGTCATTTGACTTCTCTCGTATCAGGCTGCTCAATCCAGGTGTTTTGAGTTCCAGGGAATGGATGGAAGTCCACTTTTCATCCTCTGCTTTGGAAGAAGGTAAATTGTGAGATTTGAGCCTGAATTCTGCTGATAGCCCCAGGATCTTTTGATGACTGGTTGGCCATGTGTGATAAGCTTGAAAATAAAATAAAGCTTTTGCCCTCAGACTCTTGGAAGTAAGACATGTTACTCTGAGCCTTCTTCCTGCACTCTAGCCTCTTCCCTACTTAACCAGAGTAGTGCGTGGCATTTTTCATCCTGCTCTTGCTTGTGGGCTTGCTCTCTCGCCTTCAGTTTGGCAGCTGTAGTGGAAGGCAGCTGGCAGCCTTTCACCACTTTTATTGCTGTTTACTGGGATCAGAAATAGCTGCAGTCAGGAAAATGAAAGACTGTTTTGGTGAAAATTTGAGATGGTTTTGCTAAGTTAATTCTCTTGCATTATTTTTTTTTGCCATGAGTGATAGGAACTTTTCCTAATGAGCAGCTAACTGTAAACTAAACTTTCTTTAAGGAAAACAATGTTGTTTACTGTAGCTGAAGAAACTTGCAGTGTCAGTATAGGAATCTCTTTAAAGCACTGACTTCTGCACACCTAGACACTAAAGGTTCTTAAAAGATTTTGTTTTGTGTGTGAGCAGTCATGTAAGCTGCTGCCTGAAAGATGCTCCTTAACAACTCTGAATATTTGACAGGAGGAAGTGTATGGGAAGATGGTTTTGGTTTAAAATCCCAATTTCCATTATTTTCCTTATAGATTTACTAAGAGCCAGAGTTGCTACCCATTCTCAGTAACAGGTACTAACTGCTGACTGTTTTCAGAGACTTGAAGTTTGTGGAAGTAACCTGTGCTTTTGGGTGAACTTAAAATGTTTGAACTATAAAAGTATTCTCAGTTTTTATGCTGGGAGCAACGAGGCTATTCCATGATTTTTTTGGTAAGTTGTTAATTTTGGTCTGGGTCAGCATAAGCTTGGCAGAACTCAGGGAGCAGCAGCAAGGACAAAAGCAGCCCTGTATTTTAGCTGTGGTTTGCAGTTTTCAAAAGGTGGTCATTAGCATGGTTTAGAAAGCCAAGACTTAAACCTCATGGCTTCCTCTGCAGATTTGAAGTTCCATCTGAATTGTTTGAGGGGGACAGAATTACCAATTAATTGGGTTGGGTTTTGGGGTTTTTTTACAGAAGATTGTGAATTTAGGAGTGGAAAGCAATAAGCATGACCCTCAGAGCTCTACGGTGGTCAGAGCAAGACCTGTTAAATCATTCCTGTGGGCTGTCAGGAAGTTGCTGTGTAGCTTAATTGCAGGACTTGAAAATCCCAAGTATTCTGTCATGTTCCAAAACACATGCAGTCTGTGCACATAAATAACCAATCTGTGATACTGAATAACATCTATAAGGGGATGGATACTTGAACCAAACTCAAGCTGCATTGCAAACTGCATTCCTGCTTGTTATCCTGCTTCCATCTTGCTTTCTTTTTTCCCTGGGTATTTTTCCTTGCCACTTCAAATTCTCTGTTAAAATGTGCCTTTGAGTTTCCTGCTTGCCTTTTGGATCATTGTGTTTTAGAGAAAAACACAGTCTCTGCAGCCTTTTTATCTGGAGTCAGCCAAGTGGCCAGACAGGTGGATGGAGTGAGGAACCGCAGGTTCCTGCAGTGGCTCTTTTGCGCAGCTGCCAGTGAGCTTCACAAGATCTGTAAAACAAATACTCATGCTGTTTTGAGGAAGGAATCTTGGTTTGTTCCCTCCTGAAATGCTAAATCACTTTGAATCAGTAGTTAGGGGTTTATTTTTCTGTCTGCCTGATGTTAACAGATTATTCTGTCTCCTTTCTGCCAGTTTTGGCCACTAGGAAAGCTAGTGGAGAACTTGTGTGGGTGTGTGACTTGTGATGAGTTTTAGTCCAGGAGTTATTTTTGCCTTGAACAAATTGCTTTGAAGTGATGAAAGATTTTCTAAAAGTACTTTCCTGTGTATTATGGAATCTGTATCCTGGTAACTACAGTGATTATATTCCCTAATTCTTGTGTAGCTGAAGTGCCTTAAGATGGCACGAACTCTTCTATCAAGCCATGGAGAAGTCACTTACAAAATAACATCTCTCAGTACTCCTCCACATGTGCTGCTCTCAGTGATGCCTTTGTGCTATCAGCAGTGATTGTTCATATTAACAATCAGCTCAGAAATGAAAGATCTGAGAGTTAACCTTTTCAAACACTATTAAGCCATAGCTGCTGTCCTTAGGTTTTGGTTTGGATCTCACTTCTAATTGTCCAGGAAGGCAAAATTGCCCCATGGCCAGTTTTCAGTAGAGTAGTAGTGAATGTGAAAACGTTAACTTGCGCTCAAGTTTTCACTTGCTGACTGGCTAACAGGACATCTTGGGTCTCTGTGCCTTAGATGCCCAAATAATTAATGTGGGAAAGCAGCAATTAGTCGGGCTCTGCAAGACAGAGTGATGACACAGATTGGAGCGAGGAGACGAGGATTAAACCGAGCTGAGCTCGCTGCCGGGTGACCTTAGGCAAGTCACTTGACTTTGTGCCTCAGTTTAGCCCAGTGATAAATAGGTCTGGCTCCCTGTGCTGGGATAGGACTTCGGATGGCGCCATAAAAAGGGAACTGTAAATAGCGCCGTGGCAGTGTTCTGCTGCGAGGGGAAGGAAGTGGCCTTGAGTGTGTCTGTCTGACATAGCTTGGAAATTGTCCCTGACGTCCTTGGCACGCGTGGAAGGCGACCTGGCTGATTAAACCTATTTGGACCTACCTGTGCGCTGTGTGAGGATTATCAGTGTTTGTGCTTTCCTCTTCTCTTGCCCTTATTTTTGGGGTGGCTTTGTCCTAAACTGTTCCGGTCCCAGCCGTTACACCCAAGCTGTACTTTTGAAGCTTGAGGCCCTGAAATTAATCTTTTTCAAATGACACACTTCTGGGTACAGTAACATTTGTTCAGGGAATGTTCCAGGGGAGTTGTTATGAACTTCGTCTCTCCAGGGATAGCAAAGAGGATGCCAAAGGCAACCATGTTACACAAGCAGCTTCAGGAAGCTGAGGCGGTGCTGAGTCATGGCTCTCCCGGATTTGATCACCTCTCGCTCAGCCTCGCTGTGCACCAGCACTGCCTGCGGTGTGGCACTCCCTATTGAGATGTACCAGCTCTCAATGCAAATGTGTCACAGGCAGGTTATGTGCCCATTGACTCATGTAAGCCCGGTTTATGGAGCGTGGATAAACTAGAGGAGGAGGGGGAAATAATCTGATACCTCCGAAGTACAAATTCCAAGGGCAGAAAGGCTGCCCATGAGTCACAGGTACTTGGAAATCACCCCCTTTCCTTGTAGAAAGGCAGTGGAATGTGCAAAGCAGTAAGGAATGCTTCAGGCTGCAGCAGGTCTTTGTCGGTTGCTGTCGGCCCATGCGGGAGTGCGTGGATTATTGTCCCTGAACTTCCGAGCGTTAAAGGCTTCATGTTGGCCACAGACACAGGCATCTAAATATAAACTGCACCCCAGCTACCACTGCAGCTCCTGCCTTGGCTCCCAGTTCTCTACTGGTGCAGACTCCTCCACCACAAAAGTCAATAAAGGATAAGCAGATGAGAACTCCACCCCTTCCAGCAAGTTAAAGCAAGCCAAAGACTGCTTTAGTGAGATTTCTGCTATTTAAATTCAAAAGCAAACACAGGCTGGTATTATCAGCTCACACCAGATCTGCCTGCAGACAATAATTCTTCCTGTCTTGGACCCCTGCCCATGTGCATTATTGTAATTATCAGCAATTTAAAAAAAAATAAAGCAATAAAGCTAGGATGAGCTGCTAGTCTGTAGATTTACTGCCTGCTGTGTCAGGCATTCATTAGCCTTCCTGGGTTCAAGCCACCTATCTGCTGAATAAAAGCAGGAAGAGGAGCTAAGAAAAACAAAGCATGAAACACCATTCGAAGCATGAATTGAGAGCTCTCCTCGTGTTTACAAGTTACAAATCCAAAACCAGGGGAGTTTTAAGTATTGGGTCCAGAAGTTCCTGTGTGTAAAGTACCTCTGCCAACTTCCCCCACTTTTTAGTTGAAGTGTTGGTTTCCTGCATGCTAATTTACCATTAATTCCCAGGTGAGATTCATGGCAATGAATGTTAATTTCAGGGCCGTGTGGCACGTTGTGACCCAGGGAAGGCTGAGCTTTACAATGCCAGCCCAACTGTTCTCCTTCCAACAGCTTCAGTTTGCGACCGCAGCTCTTCTTAATTTTCATTTTGCCATGGGCTGGCCTCTCCTTGTGGAAGGAAAAAGGCCCATGGATGTCAGCTGGAGGCAACAATAATACGGGGTGTGCAGTTGAAGCAGTTGAGTCCCTGCACAAACATTCACGCCAATTTTTCAGCCCAGAAAGGGCAAAACATTAGAATCCTCACACATTCAAAAGCAGCAGCCATGGAGGGTTGTGTTCACCGGAAGGCTGGTAAGGTAACAGGGCTCATTTTTGTGTCAAAGGAACTGTTAGAATTCCTCAGTGGTCTTCAAGCGTTCAATTTATATTCTCCATATTTGTGGGTATTGCACTGACATGGGGTGATTTGCAGAGTTGTTCCAGATAGAGTAGAAAATGTAATTAAACAAATCCAGAAAAAGCTCTTCCTTTCCTTTAATTAAGGTGGGCAGTGTGATTTATCAGAATAAGGACAGTGCTGAACAGCCTGTTCCAAAGTCCCTCAGGTTGTGGTTCACGCGCACCCTGATTTAATAACCAGTATTGCTTTCGAGGGGCTTTGCTTAATTAAAACCAAACAGCACAGGTAATCTTTTCGAGTGCTGCGTGGCTTTTTTTGTCAGTGTAGCAGCAACTGGTTGTGGAATACATGTAACTCAGGGACAGGAAATCTGATCTAACCTGCAGAGAATGCTGCAGAAGGGCCTGCCTTTTCACTTAAGGCAGGGTGTGCCCTCAGCAGCCAGTAATCTGTTCTCTGGCCACCAAGTCAATGCAATTCTCCACTGGAGCTTTCTTCAGCACCTTATGAATTCTAGAGGCTGGAGTTTCAGTCTTAAAACAGCTTAATCTTCCATGGTTTAATATGGAGAGCTACTCGTGTTGCTGCAGGAGAAGCCTATGGAAAGCATGGCAGTGTGGGTTCTCCTCGCAGGCTCTTCAAGCTTCTCAAGCTCCCATCCGCTCTGGTTTGGCTGGAATAAAGACTCATTCTGGCTAATCTGATCAGATGGACGAGGCTACGGTCATGTTTGACCCCACTGAAAATGCAGAATTCAGTTAAATACGACATTTTGCAGATACCTTTGTGCTATTAAGGAAAACTCTCAGGAAGTAATTTTTGTGAATTATAATTATCAGCTTCTCTTCACAAGAGGAAAGCTCCAGTCACCCTTCAGTCCTCAAATCCTCAGCAGCATGCCAGAAGGTTTTCCAGAATAGCATTCCATAGGGAGCTGTATCGACAGCATGTGAAATAAGTTATGTTGTGATGAGGTTTAACAGATCCTGGCAATAGAAGGCAAAGGATATGGGCGTGGTTTTCATGTTAAGGTCTTTATAAACCAGAACTGCAATGTACTGCTTGTGTTTCAAGGTAGATGTAGAATATTGTTTATTTTACTAATGTCTCTAGCCTCGTGTCCCTCCTTTGGGATCGAGGATACTTGCAGGAAGAACAGATATGACCCTTTTTAGCACCTGGGGCCCAGGCCTCCAGGTGGGTAATGCTCATGCATCAAACCCACAAGCTGAAGAGGCCAGTAGTAAATAAAAGCCAGGACACTTGGGCAGACACTTCCATCAGAGAAAAGGAAAATTTAGAGGCCTGAATTCCAGTGTTTCAGGACCATAAATCAGGCACTGCATGGCAGGGTGAGGAATTTAACTGACATTAACTGGCTAAAGATTTATGTGGTTATGGAATCAAAAACTTCTTTGGTCTTGGAAAGCAAACTGGATTACAGAATTATACCAAGAGGCAGAGTCGTTTCTCCTGAAACATCTTGTAAATGCAAGTGCCAGTGAAGGAAGTAATGGTTTATGGAACAGTCTTTTCCCAAATAACATTTGTCTTGCTCTCATGTTATGGGTACGTGTTAATAGGATAATAGCTACTAAAATGTTCAACAAGGGTGTACACAACTGGATGAACTCTCTTCCATCATGTGTGTGTTGCCCCTCTTGGATCTGTCAGGCTGCTTATTTAAGGGATTGAGTAGCTGCTCCCCAGCACTAAAAGAAGCAGCTGCTTCCATTTATGGCTGCAAAATTCCCAGAGAAAAATGTGGTGTCAGTTTGTTCATCCCTTCGCAATGTGTAATGGGTGAATTCTCTGAAGTACTAAAGAGCTTAACTAAGGACATGGCTTTATCCCAAGCTTCGTGCTGGTTTACATGTTTCACAGCCTTCCTTTTGCAGAGTGATGCTTGAGTGTAGCTCGAGGGATCCACTTGCAGTTTTGATACACCGAAGGCCATTGTGGGAAGCATCAGAAAGTTTCTTGGTCCCAAAAGACTGTTGTGGGTGACCTTCTTCCCTGCATGTTTAAGTATCAGTGTTAAAGGTGTAGCCTCCATGAAGTTTGAAGGTGCTGTATTCTCTCGTTACAGCTAAAATGAGATTAAAATACTAAATTAAATAACTGATGTGCTTGAGGGCTGGAGTGGATTGCCAGTGAAAGAAAATTGAAGCCCGTTGCTCAAAAATCTTGCCTTGCAGGTCCTGGGGTTAAAGAATCAACTTGTGTATCTCAAAGTTCATTAACTCACCCAACAGCACAGTTCAAGAGAAGATTTCTGCTGGTTGATTAAAAGTGATGAAATCAAGCAAGTAATTAGTCTCATTTGTTCAGCTGTGAATTGGGACTTAGCATGTTCTGGTAGCTACGGCAACAGCACCCGACTGATATGCAAACTATGTGAGCAATCCAAGGAGGAGGAATGATACCTTTGCAGGGAGCAAGCCAGAGAGGCAGCAAAAACAAACACTGGCTCACATCAGTATGTAAATAGGGGGCGGTCATGATTTCAGAAGGTTGGTATGTGTTTGAACAGGAGTTTTGCTCATGCAAGAGCTGTGATGAATGGATTACTTACGGATGTTTCTGCCTCTGCCTCTCAATGGAGCCCGCACCTCTCCTGCTCACAAAGTTCCCTTATTGTGCTGCAGACTTGTTAAATTTGCTATGAAGGAGCCAGATTTCAGGCATCAGCAGTGCCATCAGAGCACATACATTTATTCTCTTTTGGTGCCCTGTATACTTAAAAGGGTTAATGCTTTCTGGGTTCCTGATCTTTCATTTCTTTTATTTTTTTTCCGGGGTTGGAACTTGGATGTGGTTGCGGTGTTGTCATCAAACAAAACTGTTTTGAGGATTGTTTCCTTTAGCATGTCAGGTCCTGTGCTCTCTGGAAAGTGGTTGCTGGTACCAAAGTGGTATTTGTTTGGAGAGAGATAAAAAGGACCTCTTAAAAAGTTTTTGTGTGTTTAGAGACTTATGAAGGATCATTCTACGTTTGCCTCTTCCTTCTGAAAAGACAGCAGGGACGAGGGTGGTGCAAGACCTGTCACGGGTTCTGCTGTATGCACTTGTAAGATGCTTATTAAAGTCTTAATTTCTGAAAGAACCAAGTTACTCCACCGTATTCCCAGCCTCAGTCTACTCCTCAGAGTTCCTCCTGTACCTGAACTACATGGCTCTTTTTTCCTTAGGACAGAGAGTACAACAAACATACCCACAGTAAACTTGAAAATATATGTGAACTTGGCAGCATTTTGGTACTGGGACATTGATGCTGCTGTCTGTTACATGTAGTTCGGTATTTCATTACTTTGTGGTCTGTGCTAAAACATGCTGTCATGTACATCTGTTGGTTGGAAGGGTCAGAGTAAGGGGTCAGAGTAAGTAAAAACCACTTGTATTAGACTATTTCTCTTAAGTGATGCACGGGTGAATAGTACTTAAACTCAAGGGGTCATTTTTCTGCAGTTAATACTTGAATTTATGCTTTTGTGCCTCAGGTTGGTTTTCTCCCCCAAGCAGTAATCTTGTGTTCAGCACTAAATAATCCTTGACTTTCTGAGTGTTGAAATGTTTTATCTCCAGGCAGTGAGATAAGGGGAGGGGGAGAAATGAGCTAATTATAATGGAGTTACTATTTTTCCTGATACCCAGTAACTAGGAGCCGCACAAAGAAGTTGTCTAGTTGAATTCTACTCTTTATCCCTTTATTTGCTTTAAGTATATGAATACTGGTATGAGTTGATGGGGATCTACAGGCAGTAGGGAATGAACAGTGCCCACAGTAATTTATGCATTTTTCAGTCCACAAAATGTTAAATATGAAGGCAGGACTGGTAGCCTGGGGTTGTGTTGCCTGCCAGTGGAAAAGCAGCTTAGGGCCAGCAGACTCGGCATTGCCATTTCTAGCTGGAGTAGCTGAAATGGATTTCATTCCCCTAAACACCTTAAAGAGCTTTTGATCTAGGAGTTCACCTTTTTTTTGCCTTATGCCTCTTTCTCTTTTACAACAGCTAGTAGTTATTTAAGGAGATCATGTTCAGCTCCCACCATCCGCTTGGTTTTCTCAGAAAAAAAAAAAAAAGTCTGCAATTTAATTTACTCCTCTTTTTCCTCTTTCGGTCAGCCAGCAAGATTTCAGTAAGGGGCCCTGACGTTGTTTCCATTGATCAGTCTGCAGTTTGACCCAAATGTGAGCCTGGGCTGTCAGGTTTCTGTCCGCTGCTGCAGTCCAGGAAGTGCACAGAATACATATCTGAAACAGCTCCCCACAGCAGTGCTGAATGTCACTGAGTGTCCCTGAACGGGACACAACAGGCTTTGAGGAGCTGGTTGCCACAGCTGTTTTTTTCTGGTTCAGCAGAAATCATCTTTGTTTGTTTCAGCAAAAATCTTAGGTATTTCTATCCCAGTTATTTGATAATATTGGGATAAACACATAGCTTTAAACTCTGAGCAGGATTCTTGCAGTGGGACGCAGTTATTTTATTAGTAGTAGTAACACCTGCTTGTGTGTAACCTCACAGAAGTCCTTCTGCCAGAAGTTACTAGTATTACTTATTTAGTAAGTTTTTGAGACATCTCTTTTAGCCCATGTAGGTGTAGCCTCTTAGTGGGAATTACTCTTGGTTTTGGTAAGCTGTGTTTCGATTATAAAAACAGAGTTTGGGAAAACAAATGCCTTGCTGGTGAAAACTTGGGGTGGGCTCAGCATCTCGAGGAATGTTGTTACAAAAGTGTTTGCAAGACTCCACTGATATTCTGGATCAAGCAGGAGCTGAGAAGATGTCAGAGGGTTTCTGGTTCTTTGAGTTGTTGAGCCTGTGATCAGATAATGCATCAAGGTGTTTGGTTTGTCTTCACAGGCCCTTGCAGCCAATGCTGGGACAGGGTTTGCGGTGGCAGAGCCTCAAATTGCCATGTTCTGTGGGAAGCTAAATATGCATGTGAACATCCAGACTGGGAAATGGGAACCTGACACTTCTGGGACCAAGAGCTGCTTTGGAAGAAAGGAGGAGATTCTACAGTACTGCCAGGAGGTGAGACTTTCTGTGTAATCCTGACTCTTCACTGCTGTGAAGGAATTGGATTCCAGTTTAGCTGCTCAGTAGCAAATTAACCCTGCAGGAGATGAGCTTGCTTTTGCCCTGCTCCAATTCCCTGCACTGTCCTGCTGAGTTATTGCCCAGGAAGAGCAGGGAGGACACTGCAGTGGGATTTAGAAGCTACCTCATATCAGCTCACACTGCCACAGAAGGTCCTTGGTCTCTAAGTCAGAGGTATCTTCGTGTATGTTTGCAGGGCTTTACCCAGATGTTCTGCCCCTGAGCTGGTTAACCGGCATCTGCTCCCTGTTGTGTAAAATGGAACTTGACACCTATTCTAATTAGAATGTGGCTGTGCTGTTCTTAGTGATGTGTTCAGATCAGCCAGAATATTAGAAAAATATTTTAATCAAATTTTGAAAGTATTTTTAAGCTCTTTATTGCAAAAGATGTAATTGTCTTCTAGCATGTTTCAGATACACTGTAACATATTGGCCTTGTCCAGTGTCTTTTATTGCTCCTCTGAGGTGACAGGCACATAAAATACCGCAAGGGATGTATTGTTTTTATTGGAAAAGCAACAGAATGTACCATGTCTGGACTGGAAAACTTTTTGAACTGTTTTACAAGGCTGATATAACTGGTACTGCATTTTTTTCACATAGTAGAAGCCTAGATGTAAGTCAGTGTCTGGACTTGAGCAGGGCATAAGGATCAAATTAA